>JAXCGZ010007857.1:7500-12500 GCA_037179515.1 Halocaridina rubra | reverse complement strand
GATGGGCTGTGGCACTCCAGCAGTGCCATCTGAACGGTCGCTAGCTCCCTCGTCATTGCCCATAGAGCAAAGTAATCCCCTTATTGTTTTCTTTCTTTGATGTCGGCTACCCCCCAATTAAAGGGGGAAACAGCCAAGGTAGATAGAATATATATATATATATATATATATATATATATATATATATATATATATATATATATATATATATATATATATATGGTAGGAAAAACCCATTGAATAATACAACGAATATATATATATATATATATATATATATATATATATATATATATATGTATATATATATATATATATATATATATATATATATATATATATATATATATATATATATATATATATATATATATATATATATATATATATATATATATATATATATATATATATATGGTAGGAAAAGCCCATTAAATAAAACAACGAATATATATATATATATATATATATATATATATATATATATATATATATATATATATATATATATATATATATATATATATATATATATATATATATATATATATATATATATATATATATATATATATATATATATATATATATATATATATATATATATATATATACAGTATATCCTTAACTGGCCACCTTCTCAAAGTACAATGGCCAGTTAAGGTCACGAAATTAATAAGTACTTTATATATATATATATATATATATATATATATATATATATATATATATATATATATACTGTATATATATATATATATATATATATATATATATATATATATATATATATATATTTTATTTATTTTTTATATATATTTTATTTAATGGGCTTTTCCTACCATTTTAGAGTGTATGTTAACAGTTCAATGTTATTAATGTATATATATATATATATATATATATATATATATATATATATATATATATATATATATATATATATATATATATATATATATATATATATATATTGCGCTATAGATCTCAAATAGAAATAATAAATGTTAAACATAAAATAATCTTTTATATGCTTACCTAATAATAAGCACCACAATCTTTAGCAATGTAGCTATTAACAACGACAAAAACAACGGTTTTATTTAAAGCTTAAAAGAAAACGGGATATGTCGATATCGCCTCTAACGCTTTCTTACCCAAGTAATTCCAAATCACAAAGACAATAATCCACTAAAATAATAATCGTCTCAAACTATTCATGCTTCCAGACCCTCGCTAACAATAAGGGTAGAAAGATAATGTTCCACCTCATAAACTTACAACCAAAGGGATGGAGGGGGTTATGGTTGGGAAAGGGGGGTTGGGTAGGGTTTACACTTTTAGTGCCAAAGAACTTTATTTTACCCTTCCAGGCAGAGGCACTGCGAGGCCGTTAGAGAGAGTTTATGCGGTCACCTTATATATAGTAATAATAACAACAGCAGCGCCGCTGTCGTTGGGTTTCCAGAGCTCCTCCCCTTGCGCAGCCCGCTTTCCAGAGTCTTTCCTACTGGAAAGGGGAGAAAGAACACTACTTCACAGCTATGCCTGCAAATGGCCCTGATATTATTATACTAAATCTTAAACTAGTTCTTCATTACTTTTCGGTTTTAAAAGTAGGGAAAGAATATTGAATATTTGAAAGGTTTAGCTTAGATCCCTTTTATTGACTCTCAGTTATTGCAATTTTAGAATAACGGCAAATCTTTTGTTGTAGGTGTCGCCTCCATTATCTTTACCCTGAGTTGGTATTAGATTAAAGACTATGGATTAAATTGCTTGGCTTTAACTTTCATTTTTATTTAGAAATTGGTATTAGAGTTCTAATACTCCATAAAATATGTAAACCAACAGGCAATATGGAAAAGGGCATGAAAAGACTTATTTTGCATATTGTATGAATTTAGTTTTCGGTGTAAAAGTTAGCTTTAATACTTTATTTATTTCCCAAATAATATTTGAAATGAATTTAATAAATCTTAGTTTAATTTTAAATTCTGGTTTGTTTGTAAATACAAATGGTATTAAATACCAATATGTGTCCTAAATTCGACTTTCAGATATAACACAAAATTGTAAACACAGATATACATTACAACAGCATAAAAATGCACACCCACTCTCACTTACATATGTAAACGAACAGAGGCGCACATACTGTCAAAGTATAGAAGGGTGACCATTCATTTTGGGAGGGCTGGACTTTCAATTCTAAGCCTCACTTGGTGAACAAAGAATCCAAAAGTTTAACCACAAAGGAAAAGCTTTGATGAAAGAGAGTATAAAGGACCCCAAATACAAATATAAACCTATAAGGACACTTAAGTAAAATGTAATTAGTTTACTAAAATAAAAAGATAAGATCTCAGATCCAGACAATTTCGTTAGGGAATCCTCAAACGATTTTCCATACAGGAACCGTCATGACCTTGTATAATGACGAGCTCTCATATAAGTTTAAGGAAGACAGGTAGATATGACACATCATATATAGACCTACAAAGTGTAAAGTCATAAACAGTCACCAAGGGTTTGACAAGCATACAAGAGCGACCGGCTCACGTACTATATATTTCACTCCCGAACCCATACAAAGAAACTCCAATTAAACAAAATATGCTATATGCTAAGAATTGAATATTTTTTTTAAATACAAAAAACAATAAAAATTTATTCGGTTAGAGGTCACTGACTATAATAATTAGCACAAAACACCATTTTCCCATTGTTCGTGTAAAAATCTGTCTCAGTTCACTATGGGTTATAGTAATATAAAGTAGGTCTTTTCTCTATAGGCCCAACACTCTTAAAACGCGTTCAGTTGGAGTTTTGCAACAGCAACAATTAACAGTCTAGCTGAGCTGTCTGACCTTTTGTATGAGAGCTCTTTTCCTTTAGTGCCATTTGGTTTGACTTTTACGTTTTGCACTATAGGAATAAAAGTCAAATTCTACCATTGGGTGAATGTCAGGTACTTCATTGAGTTATCTTGTTAATTATGTAAATTCAACTGAGAATAAACGTTTTGAATTATCAACATCAACGATGTAATTTTATTTTATCACTATTCTTCATTATTATTATCATCGTCATTATTACTATTTTGATGATGATGATGATGATGATGATGATGATGATGATGATGATGATAATTATAATTATTATTATTGTTATTATTATTATTATTATTATTATTATTATTATTATTATTATTATTATTATTATTATTATTATTATTATTATTATTGTTATTATTATTTTTATTATTATTATTATTATTATTATTATTATTATTATTATTATTATTATTATTATTATTATTATTAACTTATGAAGTACACTGAGGTCATAACTAAAGCTCATATGTAAAACGCATTTACGTATGCACATAAATGATGGTGACGTTGAAAGAATCACCTCCTAAGACCCATGCATGCTGTAATAACCGACTAAAAGATATAAGGGTGCGAAAGGCTGCCTGTTCCTCCAGGCCAGATTTTTCCCCCTTGAAACAGACTAGAGTCACTAGATTATAGAAGGCGTATGATGCACTGGTAATGGCGAATCTCTGCTGCCTCTCTCATTTTTCAATTTTTTTTTGCTTCATTTGTTCCAACAATACTAGCTTTAGCTGGATATGACTTCATGGATTTTTAAGTATGTTGTAGGTTCGAATCCTGGTCTGCCGCACACCTGTTTTCTGTATTTTAACACTTAATAATGGGTCTGACACACACACACACACACACACACACACACACACACACACACACACACACACACACACACACACACACACACACACACACACACACACACACACACACACACACACACACACACACACACACACACACACACACTATATATATATATATATATATATATATATATATATATATATATATATATATATATATATATATATATATATATATATATATATATATATATAAACCCATATCCCTACAGAGAGAGAGAGGGCAGCCCATTGTACAATACAGAGAGAAACATGTACCCCCAAAAAGACTGCGACATTAATGCACATTTATGTTTACGGTTATATTCTGCGCTAATGGCCATACTAAGCTTAAAAGTCTCCTTAACCACCTTAGCAGGTGAGAGGTAGATGCCATAATAAAAAAAAATTGCTTGATGGCAACACATAAACTACATTGCAATTCTTGCTTATTCTCCTTTGAAGTTGTGGCAGTGAGGGAAGAAAACTCTCTCCGTTTATTTTTAATTATTTTATACCAAAGAAACTAAGATTAAAGTTATGTAAGACTTGGCTTCTCTTCTTATTATATAAGGAACTTAGACTGAAATTCTATAAGTCGCAGATTTGGTCATTATTTTGTATTAATGAGTTGGATTAATTCTATATAAGTTGAATATATGTCATTGAAATAATGATGAAAGGAGTCAAGCATGAATTCCTAAAATTCTAAAACCAAAATGGAGCAAAAGATGGCTTTAAAGAAATAGTAGAATTTGGGTTCTAAAATCTATAAATATTTCCGCTTTCTTGAAACAATTACTGAATCAGCTTTAAAAATTTAAAAGTCCACTTTCTTAATAGTTATCTAACATATGTATATTGCGTTTGAAACTTTTGCGTTTATTGTTAATAAGCGGATAGGTTATGGAATGATTCACTATGTTTCTTACTTCTACTTATATCTGCAAAATATTCCAAATTGTATAATAAAACAAAAATTCATATTATAAAGACATTGAAACTCAAATACTAAATTGCAAAATCTTGCAATTACTCGGCACAGGGAATTAGCTGACACAGCTTAAAAATTACAAATAAATGAATTAGGCTATTTTAGCATCATCACAGGGTGGAGTTTCTTATGGGAATATATCTTCTAGTGATAAAGTTTAATACATTTGATATATATATATATATATATATATATATATATATATATATATATATATATATATATATATATATATATATATATATATATATATATATATATATATAT
>JAXCGZ010007856.1:0-86731 GCA_037179515.1 Halocaridina rubra | reverse complement strand
ATTATTATTATTATTATTATTATTATTATTATTATTATTATTATTATTATTACACAAGGAGTACCTCTACCTTCCTTTCATCCCCAAGGTGCTTTTAAGTAGATAGGGTGTATGTATCACCTGCAAAAGGCCAATTTCGAACCTTCTGGGTGGGAGCCAAGCACTATATTGACTAAGCTAGTAGAAGCTGGATCCAATCCTCTCTCAGTCTACTGACGTGATGTAGGTCTCCAAAAACTAATTTACTTGGTTTTTTTTTCAGTATTTTTTTCAGCTCTTGTTATAGAAGAATTTCTTTCTCAGTATTTTGTTCTTCTGTTCTTTCTATATTCCAGACAAGAATCTAAGTAGAAGTTCTGGAAGTTTTTACTGCTAGCTTTCTAGTCTATACAAATAATCCTTAATGTCTCTTTTTAATCATTTTTTTTTTATGACTGTACAGTCATGTCCTAGTTAACTGTACTTGAGAATTCATTGAAATTTATCTTTATGAGCAATAAATATCCAATTTTCTTTAGTGATTCTATTTTATTTGTTAAAAGCATTTACTTATTTTGATGTATTTTCATATCCTGTCCTTCATTAGGTGCTTTTTCAAGCAATATCCAACCATCCACACTTTGATCAGTAGGCGTACCTTGACTACTCTTGCATTTATTAGACCATTTTCCGAAAATCCCACAGCAAAGAAAAACAATGAAAAGGAGACCCAATGATATACAAATAATTAAAAACATTGGACAGTGATTTAAAGATCCTTTGATTTCAGCCCCAGTTAAAGGATATTCTCCTGTAAAATTCACCCAGGATATCTTGGACTGTTCGTGTGTTATAACGCTGTCTTTTGTGATGTTAAGGAAGGTCGAGTCCCTGATAGTTATATTGACATGCTTCAAAAGCAAACCATTGGATGCTAAATGAGAGATCTTGAGGGAGTTTATTGCTACTGCAGCACCTTCTTCAATAATTAACTTCTGTAATATCTCAATGTTGGAATCTTTTAGATTCAGGATGCTGTTATTTCTAAAAGGTGCAGAGATGTTGAATTCTTTAATATCTGAATGAAGCAGAGTAAGAAGTTTGAGGCTGTTTTCAGTGGCTAAAGAACTAATATTACACTGGTCCAAATAAATTTTGTCAGCATTCTTCGGTATGCTTTCCAAACTGGCTTTTTTAGCAGCAAGTTCATATCCATCTTCACACTGGTAATCTCCTTGTTCTTCCAGAAGAATGTTGGCAACATTCTTAAGAGCTAAGTCTTGACAGAGGGGTCCAACCAAATGTACGTTTTCAACATTGTGAACATACACTTTATCATTAACATTCCTTGGATCTGAGGGTTCAATGTAAACGTCTCTCTGTGTGAAAAAGAACCATAATGAGATTAACCATAACGTCAGACTGTACTAAATATATAGAATATACAGTTGTGACACTTCTTACACGATTTTCATTAACACTAATTTGAACTTATGCGTCAGAGAAGATTAGAAAAAAAAATGAGAATTCAGAACTATATCTCCCTAAGAAATACATTGAGCAACTACTGTACAGTCTTCACTTTAATTTGAATCACTGTTGGTAAACTATACATATATTACAGTAAACTGGGTAGGAATTACAGTATTTAAGGGGTAAGGAATATGACATACACAAAAATATTAACACTTTCATATAACGGTTTTGAACATGCACGAATCTTGGCTAGTACAGTGGTAACGCACTGGCCTCGCATTCGCGAGGTCAACAGATCGGTTCCCATTCAGGACTGAGAGTTTAAGCAGTTTACCGGGAAGGTTACTGCTTTGGCTGGACAGCACAGTGGGGGGTTGGGGCTTGCACCGGCTGACGCCCGCCAGAACAGGGGCGATGTCTCTGATAAGAGGGCTAAAACCACAAACTTTAACTTCAAGCTTTTAAACGCAAAGTGGTGAAGCCAACTGACCAATGAGTGACAACCGTATTATTTACGTAAACATGTACTCAACACGTTCGAAGAATTTTGAAATGAGGCTTTATACTCACTATGCCAGAATTCTGGAAATCGCAAAAGATCTTTTTGGTTATAGAGTTACATTCCCGGAGTCTGTCTGATATTACAATTTTTGTAGCTTGATCCGACATTGCAGCAATTGCTGTAATGCAACACATCAGCAGCAAATATATTCGGAACATTGTATCCTGGTGGGAGAGACACATATAAATATTTGGTAAAAAGAGATAAATAAAGAAATATATTCATAGCAAAATATATATATATATATATATATATATATATATATATATATATATATATATATATATATATATATATATATATATATATATAAATGAGCTTGATGGAATATTATCAAGGACTTATATGGACAAAAAGAAGTTTATCTTAATAGTATAAAAAAAAGAAAATTATACATATATATATATATATATATATATATATATATATATATATATATATATATATGTATATACATATATATATATATATATATATATATATATATATATATATATATATATATATATACACACACACACACAATGACAGGATTCCCTCTTGTTTAGGATGGCCGAGTCAAAGTGCACACATTCACTAAATACTGTGTATTTTAACTCGATCACATCTATTACAAGGGGGATTGTGGCCATTGCATATGTGTATACACACATATACTTACAAACTGTACTTGCAGATTGCATATCCCACATGGGAGAGACTTATCATGAATCTGCAAGCAATGGCGAGAATAGGTGGAAATGTCTTGAAATGGATAAAAACATACTTAGAAGGAAGGGAACAGAGGGTTAGAGTAAGACACTTTGTCTAAATCAGAGTCTCTCAACCTTATTCAAATCAGGGCGCACTTGTAGAGTAATGCACACTCTGAGGTTCACTTAATATGTTCCGGTTTTACGTCACGGACTCCCTTTTCTACCAAGGGCTAGGACGGTTGCCTTCCTGCGAAGGACTTGTTTGGCAGATGTAATCGTTACCCTGAGTGTATGCCATTTACTAACCTCAGACCGTGACGGGGCGCGAATCCTCGACCTGACTCCTCAAAGTCGCGGACGCTACCGCTTGAGCCACGGTGACTACACTAATAACGTTCAGGTTTTACGTCACGGACTCCCTTATTTTACCAAGGGCTAGGACGGTTGCCTTCTTGCGAAGGACTTGTTTTGGCAGATGTAATCCTTACCCTGAGTGCATGCCCTTGCTAACCTCAGACCGTGACGGGCACGAACCCTCGCCCTGACGCCTCAGAGTCGCGGACGCTACCGCTTGAGCCACGGTGACTACATCCTCTCATTTCCTCGTCAATACATATAATATTTGCTCTATTTTTGCATTTAATATTGGTAAATGCAGAAAATCCTAATTGACAGATGTATGACGTGGAGAACTGCAATAAGGTATTTAGTGCTTTACAAGCTATTGAAGTATATTCTTCTTTGATGGAAATCCAAAATTGATAAATGGGCATCTCTGTGTTTAATGTTTAAGATGTCCCTCGTGGTACTTAGGTCAAAGGATCAGCGCTGATTCCTGTAAGCAAATGTCATTATAGCTACTTCTCACATGTTTTAAGACGGGTTGTTCTAAGATTTTATATCAACCATTTACGAGAGAGAGAGAGAGAGAGAGAGAGAGAGAGAGAGAGAGAGAGAGAGAGAGAGAGAGAGAGAGAGAGAGAGAGAGAGAGAGAGAGAGAGAGAGAGATTTTTTATTTTATTAATTTATTGCGCCAAGGCGTCAGACATTACATGAATTCATACAAATAATGCTTCAAATGGATACAAAACCGAGAATAGAACATAGTTTACAGGGAGATGTACACATTGATAAAACATTGCTGCATACTAACACACAACTCACAGTATGGCAGCACAGAGTACATTATATACAAAAGTAAAGCTCAGAGAAACACAGAATACACAAACAGAATTATACAGCAACATACAGAAAAAATATATGTATAATTCAATATAATTAATGGTCACCAAAGTGAGGATAACGAGCAAGAATAACATCAAGGTTGTCATCATTAAGTAAAAATGAGCAGATCTGTATTAAGTTCTGACCTCGTGGTAAAATATCTCTCACTGTGGGGCACTGAAGACAATAGTGGTCAAGAGTGTTAGCATTAGGACGGTCGCATAATTTACAGGTGTACTGTGGCATATCTAGAGTCTGGGAGACCTGCCATAAAGGCCGATACCCCATTCTGAGCCGAGCACTAACTACATTGTTTTTCCGCACCATTAACCCGCGTCTGCAATACTTGTAGCGACTGTGAAGAAAGTGATCATGGTGCTGTATGGACACACTGTTGGCCATATCCGTGTCCCTGCGCTGGACAATCATGGCAAACCCAGCTGAGTAGATGATGTTACGTAGGCATCGGAGGGAGGGCTCAGCGTCCACAGCATGCCCATCCAGCATACAGGCCGCCTTGGCAAGACGATCCACTGTATCGTTGCTAGTCAGCCCAATGTGAGAGGGCGTCCATACAAATGACACAACAAGAGAAGCATCCTGAGCGGCCACGAGGCGACATAGTATATCTCCCACAGCACGGCCACAGATGGGTCCTGGCGAGGATAGGGCTTGTAGGGCCGATTGGGAGTCACAAATTATTATCCCATTCACTCATCGTCGAACAAGGAGAGTCACGGCATCCAAGATGGCATTCAGTTCACAGTAGGTGGAGCTCGACGAGGTGGGTAGTCTACGGCCAATCCATGAATCAGCCGGCACAGGCGGCTCAATGGTGGGGGAAAACACAGCACATGCTGCCCTCCCATCTGCTTGCACAGAACCATCAACATAGACGTGGTGTGCTGCAGGGACAGACGTGGACACATCAGCGATAGTCTCCAGAGCTAACTGTCTCTGCAGGGGGGATAGACATCCTTCGAGGTCGGTGTATATGTGACAGTGGGGAGGGGGACACGCCAGGGTGGTAAATCTGGGATAGCCGCCTACACAGGCAGGTCGATGCCAAGGCCACGGAGAATGTCACTCACCACCCTGATAAGGTTATGACCTCCTGCTCGAAGTGGGAGCCTGGGTGCGTCTGGATCCAGGGACGTCCTCATGACAGCAGAGAAGTACGGAGCAAGAAAGGGGTAGTGAAGACACCTAACAGTAAAATAGGACACATTGGCATAAATCCTCTCCACAAGAGGGGGCAAGTTGAGCTCCAGCTGCATACTCACAATACAGGTAGAGAGAGAACATCCCAAGATAAATCTCATGACTCGATTCTGGAAATTTTCAAGTGGCTCGAGAGCTGATCTAGGAAGTTGACATAAGGCAGGAGACAGATAGTCGACCACTGACCGAAGTAGTAGGATGTAGAGGGTCCTCGCCACTGGGATGGAGACTCCTGCAGCATTGTTGGCAAGCCACTTGACAGGTGCAAAGCGGGGCTCCAGACGGTCAAGAAGGCTCTTCACAAAGGGATGAATTCGTTGACGTGCAGGTATAGCTGGGGTGATCCAGACTGGTGCACCTAAATACGTGTACTGTGTGCAGTGAGGGATGACATTACCACCCATGGCAAATGCGGGCTGTGCTCTGCAGTTGCGTGAAGTAAAAATCCTGCTTTTTTCTGGGGAGATAATAAGGCCACAGGAGGTAGCAGACACGTAAAATTCATGGAGCATGTGCTGAAGGTCGTGAGTTGAGGTCGTGTGGATGCATATGTCGTCCGCATAGCAGGTAACTGTAGTACCGGGTATGACAGGAAGGAGGGAGAGTAGACGATGCATAAGGATATTGAATAGATAAGGACTTAGCACACCCCCCTGAGGAGTACCCAGTTCAAACCGTTCATAGGAGCTATACGACCCTTTAAAAAGGACACTTGATGTTCTGTTGCAGAGATATCCCCGCATCCATTTCAGTATGTTCCCCCGAACTCCAAAGTCCACCAGCAGGTCAAGAATAATTTCCCTGTTGGCTATATCGAAGGCAGATTTGAGGTCCAGGAAGGCGACCACACTGGTGGGAGAAAGACGGGTGTAGAGTTCAGCGAGGCAGTGATGTGTGCTCCAAATTATCTATTCCTTTTTAAAGATGAAGGAAGTGAGCATCCACTTTAAAATATCAAACGACAAAGACTTGACTCAGATATGGGAGCCACGTGCCTATCTGTAGTTTTTTAAAAATACTTTTTTTTCATTAAAAAAATAAAATTTAATTTTTCATTAACTTGGGGCGCACCTGGCCATCTTTTAGGGTGCACCAGTGCGCCTGGGCGCACCGGTTAAGAAACGCTAGTCTAAATGGAGAAGAGTTAGTAATGGAGTTCCACAGGGTTCAGTTTTAGGACCACTTTTGTTCCTTGTATATGTAAATGACCGTCCAGAGTCTGTAAATTCATTCATGAATATGTTTGCAGATAATGCAAAGATTGTGAAAAAAGTAAGAAACGAGAACAATGGTAGAGAACTTTAGGAAAACCTAAATAGTCTGCATATTGATCAGAAAAGTGGCTAATGAAATTCAATACTTCAAAACGTAAGGTAATAAGAATGGGTACAAGTGCAAGAAGGCCCAAGCTTGACTACTCGGTGGCAGAAGTACAATTTCAAGAGACAGAGAATGAGAGAGATCTAGGCATAAGCATACTGGCAGATTTGTCCCCAGAAATGCACATAAATGGCATAGTAAGGGTAGCATATGCTTTCTTAGCAAATGTAAGGGCACATAGACAAGGAAATGTTCAGAAATATTTATGTAACTTATGTGAGGCCAAAGCTTGAATATGCAGCTCCCTTTCAGAATCCACACTTGAAAATGCACTTAGTTAAGCTGGAAAAATTTCAAAGACATGCCACGAAACTGGTGCCAGAAATACGAAATCTCAATTATGATGAGAGGCTGAGGGAATTAGACTTACCATCGCTTGCTAGAAGAATTAGGGGATATGGTGACGGCCTTTAAATTCCTTCATGGTTATGAAAGAGTGGATAGGGATGGGTATTTTTCTATGGCTGGCACTAGAACTAGAGGTCACAGTTTGAAGCTTCGTAAGAAAACTTCTTTGCAGGATGTGAGGAAGTACTTTGTTTAGTGTGAGTAGTTGATAATTGGAATTCGCTAGGCGAGGTAGTTAATGCAAATTTAATCCATAGTTTTTAGGACAAGTATTATAAGTAACACCAAGTACACAATGGAACCGACCAGGAGGAGGGAAGTTACGAGCTAGGGGCACTTTTACGTAAGCACAATTAGGTAAAAAAAACTAAATTTAAAAATAAAAAAATTAAAATAAAAAAAAAATAAAAAATGCTTATCTGCATTTTTACTTACTGTACAGTATGTTCAGTTACTTACTTTTTTCTATTACCGTTGACAAGTATATTTACACTACTTACACCGAATATTCCCCACTGCTTACTAACACACTCGCGCACAGTCGCTCAGAGCTGTCTAGTGAGATCGTAACGTTTAATGGAATACCACTTGAAGTTATTGAAAAGGAAAATTTCTTGCATATCTCTATTGATAATGCAATAACCCTGAATTAGGGCAATGCAATGCAATACCTGCATTAAGATAATGATTATTAACCGGGTTTATGATAATGCTCTACAGGTTATCAATGACGGTTAATATGATGAATATGACAGTATGGATTATAGTAATGATATTAATAATAGTAACAGTAAGAAGAACTATAATAATGATAAAAATAATAATAATAATAATAATAATAATAATAATAACAATAATAATAATAATAATAATAATAATAATAATAATAATAATAATAATGTGTTTTACGTCACGGACTCCCTTTTCAACCAAGGGCTAGGATGCTCACCATCTTGCGAAGGACTTGATTTGGCAGATGTAATCGTTACCCTGAGTGCATGCCCTTGCTAACCTAAGGCTGTGGCGAGGCGCGAACCCTCGACCTAACGCCTCAAAGTTGCGGACGCTACCGCTTGAGCCACGGTGACGACAATAATAATAATAATGATAATAATAATAATAATAACAATAATAATAATAATAACTATAATAATAATAATAATCAATAACTATAATAACAATAGATTCTAAACTACTATCTTTGAAGTTATGGCGAAGGATTTTATTAATAAGAATATAAGCATTGTTGTATAATAGAAGTTATTTTCGTCATCTTTCTTATCCGATATGAAATCTTTTTATTTACAAGTCTGTATTATTTAAATCTTTATTATTTTTAATCATTATATTGCTCTGGCATGATCTACACCTGGTTCCAATATTTCACGAGTTACGTCACCACCACTACTACTATTATTATTATTATTATTATTATTATTATTGATGTTGTTGTTGTTGTTCTTATTACCATTATTATTACTTCGGGCACCAAATGCCATCTGCACATAACCTATTATCCATTTCTTTTTTTAACCACGTCATTGACCCTATACTTACACGACCTTTGACCTCTAATTGAATCCTTTGTTGAAATGTTGCCATCTGCACATAACCTGTTATCCATTCTTTTTTACCACATCACTGACCCTATACTTACAGACCTGTGACCTCTAGTTGAATCCTTTGTTGAAATGTTGCCATCTGCACATAACCTGTTATCCATTCTTTTTTACCACATCACTGACCCTATACTTACAGACCTGTGACCTCTAGTTGAATCCTTTGTTGAAATGTTGCCAGTTAGATTTTTTTTTATTGTGTCTATATTTATGTATTCATGGCTTTCCTCTCTGGTAAGTCAGTGTCCTCTGAAGAAGAGTATACAGTATACATACACACGTAATCGCTAAGGTACTCTGTTGGTCATTGTTTTCTCTATGCTTTCAAAATAATCATATATATATATATATATATATATATATATATATATATATATATATATATATATATATATATATATATATATATATATATATATATATATATATATATATATATATATATATATAACCAATAAGCACATTACATATGTGAAAACATGAATCATTTTTTACCCCGACCGGGACTCGAACCTAGGACTTATGATTACTAAGTCAAGGCGCTACCACTACACCACCGAAGGTTAAAAGGAATCCAACCTTATAGCTTATATCTGCTATACTTAGGAAAGAACGCATTCTAACTGAATGCCATTATGTTCATATTACAGATTCCCCAACCTCACTCGTGGCTTCATTTTAGCATTTAATTCAATTCCCAATCTCACTCGGGCCATGAAATAACCAATAAGCACATTACATATGTGAAAACATGAATCCACGAGTGAGGTTGGGGAATCTGTAATATGAACATAGTGGCATTCAGTTAGAATGCGTTCATTCCTAAGTATAGCAGATATAAGCTATAAGGTTGGATTCCTTTTAACCTTCTGTGGTGTAGTGGTAGCGCCTTGACTTAGTAATCATAAGTCCTAGCTTCGAGTCCCGGTCGGGGTAAAAAAATGATTCATGTTTTCACATATGTAATGTGCTTATTGGTTATTTCATGGCCCGAATGAGATTGGGAATTGAATTAAATGCTAAAATGAAGCCACGAGTGAGGTTGGGGAATCTGTAGTATGAACATAGTGGCATTCAGTTAGAATGCGTTCATTCCCAAGTATAGCAGATATAAGCTATAAGGTTGGATTCCTTTTAACCTTCTGTGGTGTAGTGGTAGCGCCTTGACTTAGTAATCATAAGTCCTAGGTTCGAGTCCCGGTCGGGGTAAGAAAAATGATTCATATATATATATATATATATATATATATATATATATATATATATATATATATATATATATATATATATATATATATATATATATATATATATATATATATATATATATATATATATATATATGTGATTACCTAATTGTGATTACCTAATTGTGTTTACGGGAAAGAGCCCAAAGCTCGTATCTTCCCGTCTCCTGATCGGTTCCATTTTTAGACTTAGTGATACTTATCATACCTGTCCTTAAAACTATGGATTGAGGTAGCATTAACTACCTCCTCGCATCAATAAAAGTCAGGGCACGAGAAAACACCAAGATGAAGGAAGAGAAAAAGGTTAAGGATAAGGCAGAGATCAGGGAATGTTACATCAAGAAAAACGACAGCCAGAAAAAATAGTCAAAGTACAGAGGACCTTGAGATATGGAGGACTAGGCCCTGATATGATGATAGATCTGCTTTTTGAAGGATGAAAGGTCATAAGAATTAGGAAAGACAGGTGGAGAAAGAGAGGTCCAGAGTCTGGAGGTAGATGGGAAGAAGCAGTCGCTGCACTGACCAATCCGTGAACTACAAATCTCCACACAGTGTCTCTGAGATGAGGACGCTTGGCGAGTGTTACACGGCTTCGGTAGTGGGGGAGGGATGCAACTCACCAATTCATCAGAGCAGCAATGGCAGTAGTAGCGATATAAAAGAGAAAGGGATGATACCTTACGGCAAAGAGAGAGAATCCAGATTAGAAGTAAGAGAACAAACAAACAAAACAAAACAAACAAACTTTATTTCCATTTCAATACAATGGGTATTCGTCAGCCAAGGCAAGCCCCAACCCCCCACTGTGGTGTCCAACCACAGCAGTTCCTGCCAGTAAACAGCTTGAACTCTCGGTCTTGGACAGGTACCGATCTTTCGACCTTGTGAATGCGAAGCCAGCGCATTACCACTGTACTAGCCAGCAGGATTTAACCTTATCAAGGAGAAGAAGCACCACAGATGTGTGAGCAGTATTCTAAGCAGGGACGGATAAGACCTTTATAGATTTTCAGTAACTGTAAAGAGGAAAAGTAATGACAAAAACGAAACAGAACCACCAATATTTTGGATGAAGAGTTAGAAATTTGGATTATGTGATTCCTCCAAGTTAGAGGCTATATGGATTCCTAATATGTTGATAGAATTAAGAGGGTAAATTTCGTTAATTTCAAAGACAATAGGGTTATCAGGAGGAGAAGATAAAGAGATAGCCAGAAACTGTGACTTGGAGGCATTGAATTTAACTAAATTTTGAGTGCCCCACTCATATACCCTCTACAAATCGGAGTTGAGAGTAGAAGAAAGAGTGATACGAGACTGATTACGAGCAGCAGATGAAGATCGTGAAGAAAAGGAAGAGGAAACCTGAAGGGTAGAATTTTCAGCAAAGGCATGAAGAGAGGAAGATGGGGACTGTAGAAGATCATTGATGAAGAGAAAGAACAGAGCCCTGTGGAACACCACTGGTAACAGAGAAAGGGCTAGATGTCACATCATCAACAACTACAGATATAAAACGGTCAGAAAGAAAACTGGAAATCAGAGAACAGAGAGAAGGGGTAAATCCATAAGCAGGGAGTTTGGCCAACAGAGCCTTGTGCCAGACTCTGTCAAAAGCCTTAGAGATATCAAGGGCGACGACAAAGGATTCCTCATACTTCCTCAGAGAAGATGACCATACATGAGTAAGATAGGACAGGAGATCACCAGTGGATCTTGCCTTGTGGAAGCCTTACTGGTAATCGGAGATAAGTGAGTTAGATTTAAGGCATTTCAAGAAGTGAGGATTGAGGAAAGTTTCAAAAACTTTAGCAATGGAGCAGGTTAGGGCAATAGGTCGGTAGTTTGAAGGAATAGAGCCGTCAATCCTTCTTAGGAGCAGGTTGAACTAGAACATGCTTCCAAGATGATGGATAGATACTGGTTGACAGAATGAGGCGAAAAAGACGGCAAAGCACGGGAGCCAGTTCATCTGCAAACTCCTTAAGGAACCTTGCAGGGATACCATCAGGACCAGATGCCTTGTTCGTCTTTAGCGAGCAAAGAATCTTATGAACTTTGCGTGAAGAATAGATAAGGGAGGGCATAGGGTTAGAGAGGGGTAACTATTGAGTGACAGGTGCGCTGGAATCGTTTATAGAAGAGTTGGCAGAAAAATAAGAGGCAAAGAGAGTGGCTTAGTCAGTGGGATAGCAAGCTATAGAACCATCAGAACGAATGAGAGGGGAAAAGCTTGAGTTACTGAAGTTTTTGGCTAAAGACCAGAAACATCTGTCAGTGGGAGAGGAGTTAAGTGCATCAACTTTCCTCCTTAAAATAAGGAAGCATTAGACCTTTGAATCTGAGTAGGACAGCAATCCCTAGTTGTAACGAAAGCAGAGCAAGGTAAATCAGAAGGAGAAGTTTTGTACGATCAGTATACCCTATCCTTCACCTGAATAGCCATGAAGCAGGGAAGGTCAAACCAAGGATTAGGGGAGAAAAAAGTTTCCCTAGAGGAGGGAATGAACACTTCCATCCCCAAAGGTTATGATCTCGGCAACTTAAAGGGCTACCTGATCAGGGTTGCGGGTCCAAAAGTAGTAGTCATCCCTTGGAAAGTCAAAGAGAAAGTTACTCAAATCATCACGTTGGGTACACTTAAATTACCAAAGGCAGCAATGAGTAGGAGGAATTGATTGAGGGGGAGTGAAATTTGAAGAATTTGAGATCAGAGAGTGGTCAAATTTACCAAGAGGGGAAAGCACATTATGTGTGTCTGGTCACCATGGCAAAGCGGTTAGTGTTCACGACTCTTGCCCTTCATAATATCAGGGAAAGCATGGCTGCCCACAAAATTCTACACAGAAGGTGAAAATCACTTCATACAAATTGATTTTATTACACAAAAATTCAATAATCTCAATACAGCAAGCATTCTTATATGTAAAGTAAATTACATATGTTCTTTAATATTTCAGTTACATTAAGAAAGTACTGTAATAGTCCTTTGAGCATTCTATATCAAATCCCTAAATCACATCACAACCGTTGACATCTTTAGGAACAAATATCTCTAAAACTAAAGGTAATTGCAGTGAAATCCAATTCACCTAGTGAGTTTGAGAGTGGCACAATCTTTACACGTGGTTCAGAGTCATAATTCAGTATCATTTATGAAGCTATTACTAGGACTCAAGCAAACATAATGCATGAAAATGAAGATAGAAAACAAAACTTTGCAAATAATATTCAAACTTTTTATTCTGTAATCTATATACGCCAAAGCTAGGAGAATAGTACAAAGTGAAGTGAAAGACTGAAAATATTTTCTGTGACTATTTTATACAGTTCATCAAATAATATTCCTATCCATTTATATACATACCACTGAATAACTACAATAATGAGATATTAAAATCAGAGTAGGGACTCTACTGGTTTCAACAACACTAAAATAATACTTTGGCAATAAACATAACATCAGTAACAAAATAAGATATTTCCAAATGGTCATGTATTTAGAAGCATTGCATGAAAAATGCTGTAAAAAGAGAACACACTTCCTGAAATGACCCAACACACATGTACTGCATTCTCAGGTAGCTAAGATGCAATAAGGGATGGATTGTCTAATAAAAAACACTGGCAATAGCGCCTTTTTGGATACCTTCATTATACGATATATCTTACATTTTTACAAGGGGAAAATCTAAATAAAGTCATTCAGGAATGTGACACTTACAGCTGTTCCTCCATTTGTTCTCATCAACACTTTCAAAGACATTTACTTTTTAGTTTTCTTAATTATGCTCATCTTCAGGTAAAACTATTTCTTCTTTAATGGTGATGAACTCGCCTACAACGTCTGTCTTTCGTAAACGAGCTGTTATTTCCTCCTTCCCCAGATTAAGACTAGAGATATTTGAGGAAATTTCAGGATTCTGTTTAAGAGCTTGGACACATAATATACCAGATTCATCACTTGCTATCACAGATTTAGAAGTGTCTGAAAAGTTAATATTATTTGAACACTCATCATGAACACTTACAACAGAAGCTTCATCATTTACTGAGGATGTAAAAATAAGGGAATCCAAATTGTTTTGAGGATTAGTTCTTTTGCCTTCAATATGCCTTTTCACGTGTCTACGCAGGTTGGATTCCCGGTAGAAACTCATTCCACAAACATTGCAAGAATATTGTATTTTATGCGAATGTAATCTCATATGGACATTTAGAGCATTTTTTGAGCGAAAAATCTTCCCACATTTAGTACAAGGATGTGGTTCTCGAATTGTGTGTGTACTCACGTGATTGTGAAGAGTATTTTTATGGGCAAATCCTCGACCACATTCCATACATTTAAAAGGTTTTTCTTTTGTATGCACCCTCATGTGTTTAGTGACATCGCTTGACCAAGAAAAGCCTCTGTTACATAAAGGACAAGAATAAGCTTTTATCTCAAGGTGAGTGTTTAGATGATGAGTGAGACTAGATCGGTGTTTAAAACTTATATTACACAGCTTACATAAAAAGGGTTTTTCATTCATATGGGTTCTTATATGAGTGTTCAGATGCTCTTTTTGACTAAAACCCTTTCCACATTCAGAGCATGTAAATGGTTTCTCTTTGGTATGAACCCTCGTATGTTGGATAAGATGGCTCTTTTGACTAAAACCCTTTCCGCATTCAGAACACAAATATGGTTTTTCTTTGGTATGTGTCCTCATATGTGTGATAACATTTCCCTTATGACCAAAACTCTTTTTGCATATGCTGCAAGTGTATGGTTTTTCCTGTGTGTGGACTCTTAAATGTTGTTTTAGGATGTATTTACGAAGGAAGGATCTGCCACATTCAGTACAGGAATAAGGTTTTTCTTTAGATTTCACAAAGACATCCGAAGCTGGAGTTTTCTCTACATTACCACTCTCAATTAATTCCTCCATGTTAATGACAATGATACACCAAATGTCACTGGGGAGATATGAGATTTTCTTTTATATAGGCAGACCCTCCATAAAGATAGGTTTATAAAAAATAAATGATACTATATATTGTATGCTATATTCAGTCTCATATGCCATATACTATGTTCTCACACTACAGCTTTCTTCTCACTATTTAATATCAATTTGACATTTTATGTATGGAAGAATCTGATGCCATTGTTTCAATAATTAATGAGCATAAGCCCATATAGAATCTTACAGGTAATAATCACTTAAATATTGTGAAACTAGAGGTGCACATTCAATATATATTGCTATGTGTCTTTTCATCCTCTAAAGAAAGCATTGAGGGTTACATACAATTACAGTACAGCACATTATACTCTCAAATACATGTTTGGTAACAATTCACTTGATACATCTTCTTTCAAGACATAGTGTTCTTCAAATTGCTATCTTGTGCATCGACATGATTGTTACATCTCAGATTCGTAAATCTCCTTCAGTTCTGAAAAAGAAAAAGAAAATCTAATTTCATTGCCAAACAAACCTCTGATTCCAACACTTCCTAACCAAAACTTTTTACCTTAACAACTGAACAATTCTAAGGATATAACTGCAAAGACATACCATGAAAACTGTAAGTCAGCACCTAATCAGCAATCTTCCACAGTATACTGTATATAAAAAGTCCTAACTGATATGACAGCTAAAATTATAACAAAATAAAAATGATAGTAAGAGCTACTTGAAGTCAGGCCTACACTAAATTGAATCCATGCTAATCCAATGACAGAGAAATGAATTGTAATAACACAATTGTGATTACTGTATTGCTGTACAAAATGGAGTAATTCACTTTTAAAGACTCACTTTCCTCCATGTTCCCCTGTTACAAAAGTTAATTAAATGGGGTGGAGAGAGGGGACTGGGAATCCCATTTTTTGAATATTCCTCCCACAAAGAGTTAAGTCTTTGATTAGATTCAGCCATCCTCATTATAAGGTGGATTACAGATATATAAATATGACAAACATACAAATTAAATAATGAAAGTGTCACAATAAATATGGCAAATTTTACGAATGGCACAAGTTACACCTCTTATATCCCAAGTTTCACACTGTGCTTTTCATCCAGAAGCTAAGAGGAGTGAGCGAGGTATATTCGGTTTCACTTGAATGAGCGAGTTCTGACTCAGCTATCTCCGACAAGGGGGATTGCTGCCATTTCATATTAATGTACGTACGGTTATTAGTTAGATTCGCAAATTTATATTATTTCAGATCAGAAATGCCTCGCATTTGTAACAAATTCACCATATTTTTTTTAATTAACACACCCATCACATCCCAGACTAAACAGTCAGATTAGTTTTTTGCATCCTTGCATAACTCGTTTCGTAGCTAATCAAATAGTAATTCTTTGACATATTAGTCTAAAATTCACGTCACCCACAAATGGAAAACTTCAAGGCCAAGCTAGGCTGGCTTAAGGTTAGAAAAAATTGTCGACATTTCCATTCTCTTTTTCCACACAAGTACTGGAACATGTAAAATAAAAAAGGTTTTGGGGTGGGTGGTGGGGAGTACAAAATATACATCTAAGTCTAATCTCCTGCAAATGTTGCCCTACCTTAACCCAAGTCTCTTTCTCCTCACCAAAGGCATTTCCTGATGAATATAAATAGTCAAATGCATTGGGATCATGCCCAAATCCATATGGAATACTGTACACAGTCAAAATCCCAAGATACCAAGTAAAGGAAGCGTTTCAGTTTACTGACTCCCATATTGATGAGGCCAGTTCGTGGATTCCCAAACTGCTCATTCCCATATTACTATCTAATAATCTGAATATATTATTAGTATAGTACACACAGGTGATTGAAGGGATTGATGCTGATTAGGTTAAGATTCATTTTACACACCCTTTCTATATTTAGACTAAACTATTATTTTCTGATAGATTTAGATGTATATTGAATTAATCTTAATAACTGCTTTCTTCTGAAAACACTATTTCTTGTGTTATGGCTGAAACTGGTAGGAGGCAGTGGGTACTTACCTGATTTAACTAACCAAACCTAACCTATCCCAATTTGGAAGCTAATATATATAAAGCGAATTTGTGTATTTAGACAACTGCAATGCCCATTTCAGGAAATGGTGGCAACACGGATTTCTCGAGTAGGGGTGCATAAACCCAATCTTAGCCAGACTAAGTTAGGTCACTGATACATTGATTTGAATAAGAGTTAGCATTATGAGAATCGGCAAAGTGATTTCGGCAAAAATGGAGGAACACCTACAGTTTAGCGGGCCATACCAATGTTCAAAACCTACCAATAGATGGCGATTGGCTCTGAGTAGAGAACTGGCGGATGAACACACAACAAAAATGGTGACAATACGCATACGAAACAACTTTTTACTATCCTAACTAAAAATACTTACCTAACCTCTTAACCAGGGGGGCTTCGCCCCCCAGGGACCCCCATCTTGCTATCCTAAAAATAATTACCTAACCTTCAGTCGAACTACTTACCTGAGTGGAGGGATGAGGTCGTTGAGCGGCATGGCCCGCTAAACTGTAAACTACCCGAAATCGGCAATCTGGTGCCAATTCCACTGGCCTTCAGGGGTGACAAAAATACCCCCCCCCCCCCGTTGAAAACCCGAGTTTAGCCTCCCAACAATCGAATTTAACATTGCATGATGGAATGTAACTTTAAACCAGTTAATATTTACCTTATCCTAGAGAATCATACGTAAATATGACGTTTTTAAAGGTCATTTTTCATTGAAAACTTCATCTTCTCGCCCAAGTGTCCCTAGACCCTAATGTAAACAAATAGTCGAAACCTCTGGCTATAAACGTGGAAATCTAGCGATGTTTAGCTACTTTTTCTCTGGATATGGGAAAACTGTTCTAATGAATAAAATTAATGTGGTATTTGTCGTGTTTAAACAATTAAAATAAATAAATTAATGTATAAGAATTACACCGACACAGTAACGCATATATGTACATTTCATTCAGAATTGACCGAAAAAAAAAAAACAATATAGGTCACCAGCTTACAAAGTGGCAGAAAAGTAGCAAATTTTTTGGCTATATTTTCGCCTTTGATAAATTATATTATATCAATGTTCATAAATAAAGATATGCTTGTAACAAAACAAACAAAATCTGTATTAAATGGAAAATAATAAAATTATAGATTAATACCGGGGGATTGAGATATTACTCAATATTTCAGTTAAAATATGAATAAATAATGCTATGTTATAAAGGCTGAACTCCACAGCCCTTGAATCTATTTCTTATTATTGTTATTATTATTATTATTTTTATTATTATTATTATTATTATTATTATTATTATTATTATTAATCATAATATATATATATATATATATATATATATATATATATATATATATATATATATATATATATATATATATATATATATATATATATATATATATATATATATATATATATATATATACAGGTTGTAGACCTGATAAGAAAGCTTGGAGTAGTATGTGGTCCTGAGGATATTGTAAACATACACCAACTAGGTAAATATTCGAGGGAAGGAAAGCCGAGACCAACAAAAGTAACCTTTGAGAGAGGGGAGACATGTAGGGAAATATTGTTGAGAAAAAAAAGTCTAAAAGACCTTCAAGAATGCAAAGAAGTGTTCATTAGACGATACAGAACACAGGAAGAGATGGGAAAGATCAAAAACTTGTTGCAAGAGGCAAGAAGGTTAAATGATGAAAGAAATGAGGAAGAGAAGAAAAATTTTCGTTACGGAATACTTCCAGACAAAGGGGAGATAAAGAAGATAATGACAGAAGATCAGGGGATGGGGCCTCATTAAGATTGTTATACACAAATGCTGATGGATTAGCTGGTAAGGCAGTAGAATTAAAAGATAGGATTCACAACAGTAAGGCAGATATAGTAGCAATTACAGAGACTAAGTTGAGTGAGGACATAAACAGTGTCACAGTTTTTCCTAAGGGCTTCAGAATACTAAGGGTCGAAAGATCTGAGAGGACTGGTGGAGGGATAGCACTGCTCATAAGTGAGAGGATTCAAGCTGAAGAGATAAACTTGGCTATAGAAAGTGAGTTCAGGGAATTTCTTGTTGCTCGCATAAATACTGGGTCAGAGAGCATTATAATAACTGTTGTATACAACCCACCAAGGAACCAAAATAGGCTTGAAATTTATGAGGAAAGTCATATAGGTACGATTGAAGTCATAAACTCAGTTGTTAACATGGCGCGGGAGAAAAAATGTAGGATTTTGATTATGGGAGACTTTAATCATAAAGAGATAGATTGGATAAATCTTGACCCACACAGTGGTGAGGACTCCTTTGGGGCAAGATTCCTAGATTGCGTACAAGGGAATTTCCTACACCAACATGTAATGGAACCAACAAGAGCCAGGGGTGGGGATGAGCCATCACTACTTGATCTGGTGTTCACAGATAATGTGTTGGATATTGAAAATATTGAGTATGAACCACCAATTGGAAAGAGTGACCACTGTGTGTTGTTGATGGAGTATATCATTGAAGACATTCTTCCTGAGAGTAGAGGCACTGAGGACATGAGGAGGAACTATCAGAAAGGAGATTACATCAAAATGAATGAGCTTTTTGCAGTTATTGACTGGAGAACCTTATTTTACAACAAATCTGTACAAGAAATGTATGACATCTTTTGTGAGAAATATGGGAAGATAGTAGATTGCTGCATACCTGTCACCAAAGTAGGTGTAATTCATGCCAGAGAGAAATGGTTCGATAATGGGTGTAAAAGAGCTAAGGAGTGGAGAGACAAATGCTGGAAAAGGTATAGGAGGAGAAAAAACATAAATGCCTGGCAAACCTACAAAAGAGCAAGAAATGACTACCTAAGTAAAAGGAGAGAGGCAGAGAAAGATTATGAGAGGGACATCACCAGGAAGGCTAAAGAAAATCCCAAGCTTTTCCACAGCTTTATCAGAGGAAAACTGAAGGTAAAAGAACAGGTTTTAAGGCTAAAGAGAGCGGATGGAAGCATCACTGAGACGGACGAAGAGATCTGCAAAGAATTGAACAAGGAGTTTCAGTCAGTATTTACAGTAGAAAATACCCCACCCCCTCAGATTGCAGTGATAGAAGCTCAAGGGCCGGTATTAGAGAACATCAACCTTACAGCCACAGAGGTATGCAAGGCGCTGATGGATTTAGATGTTCATAAAGCTACAGGTCCTGATGACATATCCCCTCATGTGCTTAAAAAATGCGCAAACACAATATCAGTGGCACTAAGTATCATATTTAAGGAGTCATTGGAGTCGGGGGAGATTCCAAGATGCTGGAAACAAGCAAATGTGATACCTATCTTCAAAAAGGGAAGGAGGGATACGGCTCTGAACTATAGACCAGTTTCCTTGACCAGCATAGTTTGCAAAGTTATGGAGAAACTACTAAGGAAACATATCTCTCTTCACTTGGAATCCTTCAACTTTTTGTCAGTGAGGCAACATGGCTTCAGAGAAGGAAGATCAACAGTAACAAACTTATTAGAATTTTATGATGAGGTAAGCCAAATCTTACAGGAAAGAGAGGGTTGGGCAGATTGCATATTCCTAGACTTCCAGAAAGCGTTTGACACTGTTCCACATGGGAGACTTATTAGGAAGCTGCAATCAATGGCTAGAATAGGTGGAAATGTCTTGGAATGGATAAAAACTTACTTAGAAGGAAGGGAACAGAGGGTTAGAGTAAGACACTCAGTGTCTGAATGGAGAAGAGTTAGTAGTGGAGTTCCACAGGGTTCAGTTTTAGGGCCACTTTTGTTCCTTGTATATGTAAATGACCTACCAGAGTCTGTAAATTCATTCATGAATATGTTTGCAGATGATGCAAAGATTGTGAAGAAAGTAAAAAACGAGAACAATGGTAGAGAACTTCAGGAGGATCTAAATAATCTGCATGAGTGGTCAGAAAAGTGGCTAATGAAATTCAATACCTCAAAATGTAAGGTAATGAGAATGGGTACAAGTGCAAGAAGGCCCAAGCTTGACTACTCGGTGGCTGGAGTACAGCTTCAGGAGACAGAAAATGAGAGAGATCTAGGAGTAAACATATTGGCAGATTTGTCTCCAGAAATACATATAAATGGCGTAGTAAGGGCAGCATATGCATTCTTATCAAATGTAAGGGTAGCCTTCAGGCACATGGACAAGGAAATGTTCAGAAATATTTATGTAACCTATGTGAGGCCAAAACTCGAATATGCAGCCCCCTTTTGGAATCCGCACTTGAAAAAGCACATAGCTAAGCTTGAAAAAGTTCAAAGACATGCCACGAAACTGGTGCCAGAAATACGCAATCTCGGTTATGATGAGAGGCTGAGGGAATTAGACTTGCCATCACTCGAAGCTAGAAGAGTAAGGGGGGATATGGTGACAGTCTTTAAATTCCTTCATGGTTATGATAGAGTGGATAGGGATCGATATTTCGATATGGCTGGCTCTAGAACTAGAGGTCATAGTTTGAAGCTTCGGAAGAAAACTTGTTTGCAGGATGTAAGGAAATACTTTTTCAGTGTAAGAGTAGTTGATAATTGGAATTCGCTAAGCGAGGAGGTAGTTAATGCTACCTCAATCCATAGTTTTAAGGACAGGTATGATAAGTATCACTAAGTCTAAAAATGGAACCGATCAGGAGACGGGAAGATACGAGATTTGGGCTCTTTCCCGTAAACACAATTAGGTAATCACAATTAGGTAATCACATACATACATACATACATACATACATACATAGGTAAATATTCCAGGGAAGGAAAGCCGAGACCAACAAAAGTAACCTTTGAGAGAGGGGAGACATGTAGGGAAATATTGTTGAGAAAAAAAAGTCTAAAAGACCTTCAAGAATGCAAAGAAGTGTTCATTAGACGATACAGAACACAGGAAGAGATGGGAAAGATCAAAAACTTGTTGCAAGAGGCAAGAAGGTTAAATGATGAAAGAAATGAGGAAGAGAAAAAAAATTTTCGTTACGGAATACTTCCAGACAAAGGGGAGATAAAGAAGATAATGACAGAAGATCAGGGGATGGGGCCTCATTAAGATTGTTATACACAAATGCTGATGGATTAGCTGGTAAGGCAGTAGAATTAAAAGATAGGATTCACAACAGTAAGGCAGATATAGTAGCAATTACAGAGACTAAGTTGAGTGAGGACATAAACAGTGTCACAGTTTTTCCTAAGGGCTTCAGAATACTAAGGGTCGAAAGATCTGAGAGGACTGGTGGAGGGATAGCACTGCTCATAAGTGAGAGGATTCAAGCTGAAGAGATAAACTTGGCTATAGAAAGTGAGTTCAGGGAATTTCTTGTTGCTCGCATAAATACTGGGTCAGAGAGCATTATAATAACTGTTGTATACAACCCACCAAGGAACCAAAATAGGCTTGAAATTTATGAGGAAAGTCATATAGGTACGATTGAAGTCATAAACTCAGTTGTTAAC
The DNA here is from genome assembly GCA_037179515.1 of Halocaridina rubra. NCBI lineage: Eukaryota > Metazoa > Arthropoda > Malacostraca > Decapoda > Atyidae > Halocaridina > Halocaridina rubra. The sequence continues at coordinate 64,487 of JAXCGZ010007856.1, read as the reverse complement.
ATGGCGCGGGAGAAAAAATGTAGGATTTTGATTATGGGAGACTTTAATCATAAAGAGATAGATTGGATAAATCTTGACCCACACAGTGGTGAGGACTCCTTTGGGGCAAGATTCCTAGATTGCGTACAAGGGAATTTCCTACACCAACATGTAATGGAACCAACAAGAGCCAGGGGTGGGGATGAGCCATCACTACTTGATCTGGTGTTCACAGATAATGTGTTGGATATTGAAAATATTGAGTATGAACCACCAATTGGAAAGAGTGACCACTGTGTGTTGTTGATGGAGTATATCATTGAAGACATTCTTCCTGAGAGTAGAGGCACTGAGGACATGAGGAGGAACTATCAGAAAGGAGATTACATCAAAATGAATGAGCTTTTTGCAGTTATTGACTGGAGAACCTTATTTTACAACAAATCTGTACAAGAAATGTATGACATCTTTTGTGAGAAATATGGGAAGATAGTAGATTGCTGCATACCTGTCACCAAAGTAGGTGTAATTCATGCCAGAGAGAAATGGTTCGATAATGGGTGTAAAAGAGCTAAGGAGTGGAGAGACAAATGCTGGAAAAGGTATAGGAGGAGAAAAAACATAAATGCCTGGCAAACCTACAAAAGAGCAAGAAATGACTACCTAAGTAAAAGGAGAGAGGCAGAGAAAGATTATGAGAGGGACATCACCAGGAAGGCTAAAGAAAATCCCAAGCTTTTCCACAGCTTTATCAGAGGAAAACTGAAGGTAAAAGAACAGGTTTTAAGGCTAAAGAGAGCGGATGGAAGCATCACTGAGACGGACGAAGAGATCTGCAAAGAATTGAACAAGGAGTTTCAGTCAGTATTTACAGTAGAAAATACCCCACCCCCTCAGATTGCAGAGATAGAAGCTCAAGGGCCGGTATTAGAGAACATCAACCTTACAGCCACAGAGGTATGCAAGGCGCTGATGGATTTAGATGTTCATAAAGCTACAGGTCCTGATGACATATCCCCTCATGTGCTTAAAAAATGCGCAAACACAATATCAGTGGCACTAAGTATCATATTTAAGGAGTCATTGGAGTCGGGGGAGATTCCAAGATGCTGGAAACAAGCAAATGTGATACCTATCTTCAAAAAGGGAAGGAGGGATACGGCTCTGAACTATAGACCAGTTTCCTTGACCAGCATAGTTTGCAAACTTATGGAGAAACTACTAAGGAAACATATCTCTCTTCACTTGGAATCCTTCAACTTTTTGTCAGTGAGGCAACATGGCTTCAGAGAAGGAAGATCAACAGTAACAAACTTATTAGAATTTTATGATGAGGTAAGCCAAATCTTACAGGAAAGAGAGGGTTGGGCAGATTGCATATTCCTAGACTTCCAGAAAGCATTTGACACTGTTCCACATGGGAGACTTATTAGGAAGCTGCAATCAATGGCTAGAATAGGTGGAAATGTCTTGGAATGGATAAAAACTTACTTAGAAGGAAGGGAACAGAGGGTTAGAGTAAGACACTCAGTGTCTGAATGGAGAAGAGTTAGTAGTGGAGTTCCACAGGGTTCAGTTTTAGGGCCACTTTTGTTCCTTGTATATGTAAATGACCTACCAGAGTCTGTAAATTCATTCATGAATATGTTTGCAGATGATGCAAAGATTGTAAAGAAAGTAAAAAACGAGAACAATGGTAGAGAACTTCAGGAGGATCTAAATAATCTGCATGAGTGGTCAGAAAAGTGGCTAATGAAATTCAATACCTCAAAATGTAAGGTAATGAGAATGGGTACAAGTGCAAGAAGGCCCAAGCTTGACTACTCGGTGGCTGGAGTACAGCTTCAGGAGACAGAAAATGAGAGAGATCTAGGAGTAAACATATTGGCAGATTTGTCTCCAGAAATACATATAAATGGCGTAGTAAGGGCAGCATATGCATTCTTATCAAATGTAAGGGTAGCCTTCAGGCACATGGACAAGGAAATGTTCAGAAATATTTATGTAACCTATGTGAGGCCAAAACTCGAATATGCAGCCCCCTTTTGGAATCCGCACTTGAAAAAGCACATAGCTAAGCTTGAAAAAGTTCAAAGACATGCCACGAAACTGGTGCCAGAAATACGCAATCTCGGTTATGATGAGAGGCTGAGGGAATTAGACTTGCCATCACTCGAAGCTAGAAGAGTAAGGGGGGATATGGTGACAGTCTTTAAATTCCTTCATGGTTATGATAGAGTGGATAGGGATCGATATTTCGATATGGCTGGCTCTAGAACTAGAGGTCATAGTTTGAAGCTTCGGAAGAAAACTTGTTTGCAGGATGTAAGGAAATACTTTTTCAGTGTAAGAGTAGTTGATAATTGGAATTCGCTAAGCGAGGAGGTAGTTAATGCTACCTCAATCCATAGTTTTAAGGACAGGTATGATAAGTATCACTAAGTCTAAAAATGGAACCGATCAGGAGACGGGAAGATACGAGCTTTGGGCTCTTTCCCGTAAACACAATTAGGTAATCACATACATACATACATACATACATACATACAAGAAGGCCCAAGCTTGACTACTCGGTAGCTGGAGTACAGCTTCAGGAGACAGAAAATGAGAGAGATCTAGGAGTAAACATATTGGCAGATTTGTCTCCAGAAATACATATAAATGGCGTAGTAAGGGCAGCATATGCATTCTTATCAAATGTAAGGGTAGCCTTCAGGCACATGGACAAGGAAATGTTCAGAAATATTTATGTAACCTATGTGAGGCCAAAACTCGAATATGCAGCCCCCTTTTGGAATCCGCACTTGAAAAAGCACATAGCTAAGCTTGAAAAAGTTCAAAGACATGCCACGAAACTGGTGCCAGAAATACGCAATCTCGGTTATGATGAGAGGCTGAGGGAATTAGACTTGCCATCACTCGAAGCTAGAAGAGTAAGGGGGGATATGGTGACAGTCTTTAAATTCCTTCATGGTTATGATAGAGTGGATAGGGATCGATATTTCGATATGGCTGGCTCTAGAACTAGAGGTCATAGTTTGAAGCTTCGGAAGAAAACTTGTTTGCAGGATGTAAGGAAATACTTTTTCAGTGTAAGAGTAGTTGATAATTGGAATTCGCTAAGCGAGGAGGTAGTTAATGCTACCTCAATCCATAGTTTTAAGGACAGGTATGATAAGTATCACTAAGTCTAAAAATGGAACCGATGAGGAGACGGGAAGATACGAGCTTTGGGCTCTTTCCCGTAAACACAATTAGGTAATCACATACATACATACATACATACATACATACATACATACATACATACATACATACATACATACATACATATATATATATATATATATATATATATATATATATATATATATATATATATATATATATATATATATATATATATATATATATATATATATATATATATATATATATATATATATATATATATATATATATATATATATATATATATATATATATATATATATATATATATATATATATATATATATATATATATATATATATATATATATACATATATATATATATATAATGATCTGTAATGACCATTCTCTTACTTTTAATCTGTATTCTCTGTCTGCTGTAAAGTATCATCCCTATCTCTTTTCTATCGCTGCTCTGATGAGTTGGCAAGTTACATCCCTCCCCAACTGCTGAGGCCACGTAACAATTGCCAAATGGCCTAGTCTCACAGGTACTGTGTGGAAATTTGTAGCTTGCGGATTAGTTGGTTCAGTGACTGCTTCTTCCCATCTACGTCCAGACTCTGAAACTCTCTTCCCCTTTCTGTCTTTACTAATTCTTTTAACCAATCTTCTTTAATAATAACGAATCTATCGTCATCTCAGGGCCTAATTCTGCCATAGCTGTAGGTCCTCAGTGCTTTGACTATTCTTTCAGCCTGACTTTTCCTTACTGTGTATCATTACCTCATCTCTGCCTCGTCCTTAGCCTTTTAGTTTTTCTTCATCTTAATGTTTTCTTAGTGCCAGGTCCTTTATTGGTGAGGGGAATTTTCTTGTCTCTTCTGATATCACCTATAAAAGAAAAGTAAAACATATATATATCATTATTGTCTTGAATATACTTCAAAAGTTTATTTCTGCTTACATATATAAGTGTTGATTTGCATAATAGTTTCGTTTATTGTGGTTTAAGTGCAGGTATATTTGAGGACATAGTATGTATGCCTATTCATTTATATCAGATTTACACATATATTCGTATATATAATGTGTAGTTCATTCTTTGGACTAACTGTAGAAGAAAGAGTAATCCGAGACATCAAAAGTTTAACCACAAATATGTCACCCCATTGGGGTAACGCTCTTTCCCTTGCCTGTGTGAACGAAGAACTGTTTTATGTAATTGTTACCACCAACAGACAAGGGGAGTTATGTGCAACTTTCTTACAAAATAAAGTTGTTGTCATGAGATGCTACGAGACATGTTGACGATGTGTGAAAGCGGTCGTAGTCGAGATTTACGAAAAACATTTGCTACCGTGATCATAGACGGGGCATACACGTTTAATAGTAAGTAATCAGATGCTCTCGTGAGAAGCTACAAAACACTCAACTTGAACAAAATGGTAGATATACGTGGACCAGAAAACATTCGAGCTCGATTCAGTCCCGTGATTGCTGAAGACATCTGGGATTTCCGGATAGAGAAGTACAGATTTAACTTATTTCTAACAATATTTATAACTTAGTGTGAGGGGCAGAATGAGCTCATTAAAGTAGAACACTCATAGGTAGAATATGTTAGAAAATTTATTATTCTGTATAAGGAAGTTTTGACCTAAGGTGAGGAGAGTTTATCTAATAATTCATTTATCAGCAGGTCACAAACTGCCTTATAAAATATTTGTATGTATGCCTATGCATGTAATATTAATTATATTTTATCGGTAGATGATTTAATTTTGAGATCATTAGTAGGCCTCTACCAAAGCCGTATTCGGACTTCCGAAATTAGGGGGTTATGAGATCTAAGGTTAATAGCATAAAGGTTATATATATATATATATATATATATATATATATATATATATATATATATATATATATATATATATATATATATATATATATATATATATTTATATATATATATATATATATATATATATATATATATATATATATATATATATATATATATATATATATATATATATATATATATATATATATATATATATATATATATATATATATATATATATATATATATATATATATATATATATATATATATATATATATATATATATATATATATATATGTATGTATATATATGTATATATATATATATATATAAATATATATATATAATATATATATATATAATATATATATATATAATATATATATATATATATATATATATATATATATATATATATATATATATATATATATATATATATATATATATATATATATATATATATATATATATATATATATATATATATATATATATATATATATATATATATATATATATATATGTATGTATATATATATATATATATATATAAATATATATATAATATATATATATATATAATATATATATATATATATAATATATATATATATATATATTATATATATATATATATATATATATATATATATATATATATATATATATATATATATATATATATATATATATATATATATATATATATATATATATATTGGTACATCGGAAGGACAAGTATTTTGACAATACCAAAGCCCAGCATCAAGAAACAGTTCCAGCATGACCTCCACATATCTAATGACATTAACAAAGCATGCCTAGTTGATGTGGGCTACCACATGATGGACACCACAACTTGATTGGTTTACCTGTAAAGGCCTTTGGTAAGAAGTTCGAGCTGGGATCTCCAAGGTGGAAGTCAGGTGCAATACCCACTCACGTATCAAAAAATGGTGAACAGATATGAAAATATAAAATGACCAACTTCTCACATTTTATTTGAAAAAAGCTATGACAATATACAGCACAATAAGGTTAAATAAAAAAAAATTTAATAAATGGTAAATATAGAGCAATATCTGCTCTCATATCCTAAATTTGCTATGAAACATTAATATACATAAAAGTATTCCCTCAAAAACTACATTATTACATAAGATGGTCCTGATTGTATATTCGGATGTTCATGATGATATCTGCATCTCTGGGAGAGAGGAAAGTAACCCCGTGTTCGGCTAAAGCTTTGACGGGAGATATTGCCAGACTGAAGGAATCTTGATCGCCTTGCCACATCCGGATGGTATCTCGCAGCAAGAATGTCGTTGCGTGAGGTAATGTTAATAGAATTACGCATTCCTTTACTCTGCAAAGACAAAGTCCAAAGATAATATAAAGTTTGAAGTTCTGTACATTCATATGCAGCCCCCATACCCACCCATCCCAGTTTACTGTACTACCAGGAGTGAGAAATCCCTTTGGCCCATGTCACCTAAACACAATATTTTTCCACTCATTCCTATCTTTTGCACTCCCTCTTCCCTACTCCAGTAAGATACTCAATCATACCATGCCCATTCTCACCTCTTTTATCAGCTGATACATAATAAGAAAAAAAATTAACAGAGCAAAAGCCTGACAGCCTTCATTTTGCCATCCCTTTTATTCAGCTCTTTCCAAAAAGCAGGGAAAGTGAATGCAAAAGAGTATACAGTAAACACTTCAGAGGAGACAACTTCCTACTGATACACATATTGCTTAAAAACACAACTTCAATGAATTTACAAGCCTACGTAATGCTTCCTGAAGTCATCTGTCACCGATCTGGCCAGATTGCTTGCATCAGTGGTATATGGCATGTTGTAATCATAAAATCTTTCGGCTTCTCCCGTCAAGGGTTGCCAGAACTGATCAAATTTCTTGTTGCCCTGTCACCTGAGTCTTCCTCTGTCACATCAAACACCCTCATATCCTCCCTCACTGCATCCATAAACCTCTTCTTTGCCTACCTCTACCCCTCCTGCCCAACAGCTCCATCCTCAGCATCCTTCTCATATCATATTCCTCATCCCCCCTCAGCACATACTCAAACCATCTCAGTCATGCAAGATTACAAAAAAATTCACAGCCAAAAGTATTCAAATGAAGTATTCTTGCAGCCTAGATGAAAAATCACTAAACATGTTAATAAAATTTATGCTATTATACTCACAGATTAAAGAAATTCTCAGGTTTTTGGGTAAATTCTCCAAAGATTGGAAAAAGTCCACGAGTCATGTCGAACTTGAATTGAGCGGCTCCAATATCACTGAAGTGAGTCTGTAGAATCACTTCCTCATAGACATACTGAAAAGCAAAACCGAATGAAAAATTCAAATAATATGATATATATCATCTGCTAATTCATAATTACTTCCCATATCTCCTTGTTCAATAATCTGTCTATATATCTGAGTCTGATCATCAATTCCAAAAGAAAACATAGAAAAAGATTGAGCCTTGATTCAAAAATTCACCAATTTTTTTTCATAGTGTCTATACACAATACGTTACCTTTGAGTGTTCTTCTATTAACATGGAGAAGCATACCTTATCTACCAAATCTACATCCGCCCTGAGTGCTCATTTTCAGTTCTATCCTTTATGTCACTATTAATACCCATTCAGATGGGGCAGACACAGACTGGTTGCAGTTGGGGAATTAAGGCTGGACACCTTTCAAATGCCCCACGATGGGCTCAAATGAAGGTTTTTCAATATCAAAGTCGAGTGCTCTAATCATTGCACTACTGCGGTCACCAACATCCCCTTGAATGTAGACCAAGATAACACAACTCGGAAATTTACCATCACCATTAACTTACAAAATAACAGTATTAAGTGCCACTAGTAGCAAGTTTATCTAGCATAGTACAATAACACTATAACACAGTTGTCGGGGCAGAAGAGAGTAGAAATGTGAACATAAATATAACTCTTACTTTATTTAGTGTATCTGCAACCTTCTTCCATAATTTATTGAAGATAGGAGTTGCGAGTACATCTCGGAGAGCATGCAAATGCCTGGCTAAAACTTCCAGAAGTGGGCAGATACTGGGACTTGGCTCAGAAATATTGACGGCAGTAAACATTTTGAGGTTTGTCGTCTGGAACCACTTGTCCTTTCGATAGGGCTGACTTCGAGCTCTCACCTCGCTAAACACATAGTCAGCGAGAGTTCGAATCATTTCCCCTTCAATGTGACCGTAGAGATCAACTATAGAATCAAATGCCGAACCTGAGATTTCAGATAATTGCGTGGTTGATGGGGCTGCAACATCAGCATTGAGTGATTCCAAGGCATCCTACAAGAAAAAAAAGGTACTGTACAGAATTTCTCCTACTTACAAACAACAAAGATATGAACAAAAACCTATCCTTTATCTGTGCATGTATTAATGTATGTATTACTGTACAGAAGCTCCCCTACTTACAAACAACCAAATTACGAACATTCATAGATACAAACAAAAATACTGTATACACATTATCTGCCCATGTATTAAATGTATGTATTACTATACTGTACCATAGTACTACATTACTATTACTGCATTAAAAATCATTAATACTGTATAGCTACTTTATATTTAATGTACTAGGTAAGTGCATTTAGCCTAAGTAATATGCAGTACTGCATATGTATGTACTGCATAGTATTTTTTTTTTTTTTACCTAAACACAACTTATGTACAATTCTATTTTCGAACATACTTTTGGAACCTAGCGTGCTCATAAGTTGGGGAATGTCTGTATATATAAAAGAAAATTTGTTCGGAAGTGAAAAAAATAAAATTATCAATAATGATGACCCAATGTAGCTTAGTTTATAACACTTTATTAAAAACATATTTTGATTCATCTTTTCAGAAGAAAAGATAAAACTGACACCTCTCTACCTTGGATATTTTGTTACAGTTATGTTTACTTGGAAATTTATGCAGAATATGGCAGTACATATGAAATATATAATGAATATCATTATTATTATTATTAATATCAAAAATTTTAAGTTATACTGAAGAAAAAAAACCTTGTCCAGTGACTTAATTTCTCCTTTACTACTTAATTGGATGTTTCAGTCCATTAACTAAATATTGAGAAAACACCATATAAGTAAAATAACCCATTGTAAATTTCAAAAATACAAAGAAGTTAAATATAAAATAAAGATACAGAGAATAAAAATATTCACAATGTTTACGTATTTCAACACAGAATAAAATCCGCGAGGGTTCCATATCAAGTTCCGTTTTCTATTAAGGAGGAACAACCTTTCTGTAATTCAGATCTCTGCTGGGATCTCATCTTTAAATAATATTTCAAATTCTGACTCGTTTTTCACACTTTTTCACACGATGACTGCAAGTCTAGTAAAAAATTCTATTGCATGACAGCTACCTTGTTGCTCCAAATCTTTATGAAATGCTATGGATTATTTTGCCCTATCCCAGTGTTTTTAGGGAGTGTATGTTGTGTTGCTGGTGCATGTGGTTGTGTGTCTTCTATTATATGCTTGACTGTATGAGGTGACGTGTTACACCCTGGACAGGCATCATTAATAGATGGGCTTCTTCTTCAATATATCCAAATATTTCTAACAGTATTGTATTTTCCAGAGGATATACCAGGTATAAAGAGTGATTATTTTGACCATTATTATTAATATTATTATTATAATTTATTATTATCATTATCTATTTTCATTACAATTGGAAAACTAGATACATTCCGACTGCAATTCATTCCCAAGATTAAAGTGCATCTAATAAGTAAAAAATATTTCTGGCCTTATGAGATTCCAATATAAACTACGAAATTATGCAAGACTACCACATTTCCAAGATAAGTTAATAATAAATTTGAAATCCAGTTACACTTTCAAGCAAATACGCTAATTCCAGTCTCTGTCAAGAATGAATACTGTCGAAAAGCGAAGCACATTTCAACATTTAAATAAACAAAACAATTTCCATACCTGCCGAGCATATATCTCAGGTGGGATAGACGAATTCACAATGGAAATATCCTGGGACATGATGGAAAACGACGAGGGATCATCCGATGAATGAGTAAGTTCATAGCCTGCCACAGCTGCTGCTGTTCTCTCCTGAATGTTACTGAAACACTGCTGATAATATTGCATCTCCACAAAGAACGGGAGATCTCCCCAGTCGCTGAGCGTAGCCGTGATGTGATGAACGGTGTTGAGGATGGCGGGATAATTAGAAGTGAGTGGATCTTGGGTCTCAAACTTCATCACCTGTAGCACTCTCACACGAAAATCATCCAACAGTTCTAACTGAAGTTCTAAGAACTGCAATCTGTGTCCTGGTTGGGGTAACCTTTTATATCGGTCTGTAATCCCTTGTAAAAGCAAAATGAGCTGTTCCCCACAATGTGCAGCTTCTCCACTCTCTAAAGCCAACCATGCTCCTTCATCCGACACCAATTCATCCATCAACTCAAGTGCAAACTTCTTTTCAATGTGGATCCACCTGGCAAAGTTTTGAGCTTGAGTTAAAACAGAAAGAACAGAGGGTTGTGACAATGGGTAACTGTAACTCTGGCACAGTTCTCTCTCAAAATTCAACGTTTCCTGGATGGTGGTGCAGAAGGCATCATCGTCATACTGAACCTCTGGGAGATCGCAAGCAAGTTTGAGAACCACCATGCGAACCAAGCCTCTCATAAACTCCACCTTTGCAGAGGTATTCTTATGACCACACTGATTCAGAACAGCTTGAATTTTAGTATCCAAAAATTGCTCATGAGCAGATATCCATTTAAGTATCTGAGTGAAGTACCATTGGGGGTTTTCTCGGCTATTCGTGGCTTTGTTACCAGAAAAATGAAATAAGAAACGAACCTCTAAGGGTCGAACTAAGAGCTGTATAGGCAGCAGAGGCTGTACAAAATCTGCAACAATACCTGGTGCCATAACAGAAGAGTCTGGCTGACTCGTATTCAATGCTGGCATATTATCTGGCAATGTGAGTTGAAGGAGATATTGAGTAAGAGTGCAAAGCCTCTGAATGGATTCTGGAGAAGCTGGTGGCTGGGATACACTATCATTTGAGCTTGTGAAAGGCCATTTTATAGCTTTCAGCACAGTATCAAACTCATTCTTGAATCTGTGGGTGAAAACCGCATGCCAGGTAAGTAGCGTCTTGTTAATATATTCCACGAGATTTAAACACTTGGAGTTCTTAACCAGCGTAGTAATATCATGAAGGCGGCTATATCCAAGCAAAGCTTGACCTTCTGCACCTATATGCAAAGATGATTCAATTTCTTTACAGAGTTCGCCAATGCCTTTCACGTATAGGTTGTACGCCTTCACGCGCTCCAATTCTATCACGTTTCGTATACCTGGGCCAATATCAGACAAAAGTTTAGAATGTTTTTTCACGTGGTTATCAACCTCTTGTTTAAATTCATTAATATCTGCCAATATCTTCTTTTCCTTATCCAAGGCATCGTCGGCAGCTTTAACCGCTTTGGTGATCTTGTCAGGAGCTTCGGTGGTAGCAAATCTCAAGCGCTTTTCTAATTCCTTCTTGCTTTTGGTCAGTTCATCTACAATTTCTGCAGCCTTATGAAGGTTACGCAGATCCTTCCCAAAGACAGCATTAAGCTGCTGAACGACCTTATAATTGATCTCATCCTGATCAACAAAGGTATCAAAAGAGGTCTCTAATGGCAATGAAGTCATTCTAATAATTTGGTAATTAGTTTATACAAATTATTGAACATAAGTATGAATTTCCATTTAATTCCAAAATGACTCAATTCATTAAGGTAATTATATCTATGATGTATAAATAAAATTTCACCCAACAAATATTAATCAAGACACGAAAAATAATTAAGTGAGCTTGGAGTTTCCAGAAATGTCTCCAAATATCTCATTAAAACTTTCCAAGTCTTTAATTCCCCCAAATCGAAGGCACAAGTAAAGAGGGTTTTTGGGTTCTGAGTATCTCAAGAGATGGGTATATATATCACTCAGTCTCTCAGAGGTATCTGTGAATGGGACAATATCTTCTACAGGAATGAGTACGTCTCTACGCCTACCCCAAAACGTTAAGTGAGAGACTTTAACAATGTCTTTTATCGAGTTGTAATAAATAATACCCACTGTTCTACGGAATATTTCTCCCATAACAAAAAGCATGAAGAGGGCTAAGCTACCAATGGCTAAAGTATATGTTAACACCTCACTTGGTAATATTCCCGTATAGGTACAACATCCAACAACAGGTACTGCAAGACTCGTTACAGTCGTCTGGTATATCTTGAGCCTACATATGGTGCGTAAAACTGTTATATACGGGAATCTGTATATGATTTTAAATTCGTCGGTCACATTGCTCAAGACAGGCGTGGCACCCGCATCCAGAGAATTTTGGGGAACAGTTGCGTAACTTCTAGAGGCGCTGATGTACCTCCCAGAAGAAAGACAGAAAGTCTTCGTGCGAGAAATACTTTCATAAAACTGCAAAAACTTTTTGCACAATTCTATTGAGGTACATCTTCTCAGCATTGCACAACAGCACCTGTAAAATAATCAAAGTTGAGTCTTATGAGAGAGGCTAAAATTCCAAAACATATCAGAAGTAAATAACTCTGAACTGTTACAATACATTTTTATATGGTAGGAAAATGCCCACTACTTTGAAAAATAGGGAAAATTACATGAAGTACAGTACTTATTAATTTCGACTCATATATTTTCGTTACTTCAACTGCAACCATCCCAAAGTACAATACAAGAATGTGCAGACAACAAACAAGAACAACAGAATTGAGATAACAAAGTTTATAAGCCCTTATATATTTTTCCCGTTGTTTTCTTTAATGATCATTTCCTTACCATATCAGAAATGGCTTCATTACAGAGCTGGTAAGGGTATCAAACTTCTACGACTCAGGTTAATGGCATAAATGCAAGCTAGATAGTGCTTCAGAGCACTACCTAACTTTGTCATAAAACGAGTATCTCATAAGCTTTATGTCACTGACTAATGTTGCAAACAAATAACAAATAAACAACAATCACATCAGTTTTCTGTTCATCGCAAAAATATGGAGTACTTTGCCTTTGTGAATATATGTCTGCATTTAATTAAAAAACAAGAAGAGATGTTACAAAGTAAATTTACTCTTTAACATACTACCACGACTATGTTTCATCAGCAGATTTACACCATCTCTGTTATTAGAAATCATATAAAAAAATAAAATTAATAAACATGAAAAAAAAAGTAACTTGCTTGTACACAGGCAGGAACAAATGAGTCAACTCTGACTCAATATAATCTATTCTAACCCAATGTGAGTCAGATACTGTATACTTATTCCACCCCTTGCCCCAGCCAATAAATTCATTATAAGGAGATACTGAAAAATAATCTAAGTAAGCAGGATGCGTGAGTACAGACACTCCTCTACATACAAACATCCGCAGATAAGAACATGCAGTCTATTATTATTCTGCAGCAAATTAAGGGTGGTCCAATGTTTCAAGAAACGTGCAAACTTGTATCACATAATTTTAGGATAAGAAAACAAATGTACAGGGGGTCCCCACTTTACATCAGGTTCTGCTTCCGACTGCTGACTTAAGTAAGAAGACACCTATAATTCGAACCTTGGTTCCCCCAATGCTAAATATAAATATTTTAAAATATAAAACAATAATATAAATTCTTAATCTAATTCACAAAAAATAGTTATACAGTATTGCTTACCTTTACTATTGAATGACTGGTATGTTGAAAAATTGATTTATAATTAATTTATTTATTATCTATTGGTCTCTGATGTAACCTCGGAACAATTTAAATCGGAGACCCCTTGCATTACGCTCTAACATAACTTTCTTATGTTACCTACATGATGTAGGAATGTTTGTATAATCCACACAAATATCAACTTACAAAAACCTCAAGATATGAATGGCCGCTCGGAACATAACTCATTCGTAAGTTGGGGAGCATCTGTTCTCAATATGTGGTGCAAATACCTTATTCAATTGGACCTTACATAAATGAAATGCAAGAATTACAGCTCTACTAAAGTCATATAAAAATCAATATGACAAAAATTTACTGACGCTGGCCATTAAATGCTATAATAGTAAACATATTTTTTTTTAAATATGAATATAACCAAAACTTGACGAAACAGTCATTAATCCTATAAAATTATTGCATGGGAAAATCACTTTGTTTCTAACAGATTTTCCGACTCATTGTCACAGCTCCCAAAAGAAGCAATGGCAGTAAAGTATGGCACTGCATTTATCCCCCAAAAAATATTCAACATTTTTTTCCCCCTTACAGGAGGAAAAAAAAAACGATGACATCTTCCCAACCTTATGTGAAATATTCCTACACACACACGGCAAAAGTTTAATTTCACACTCCCATCAAATGAAATAAAAAATGACTTAAAAAAACACAGCAATTCCAATAATCACTTTTTTTTTTACCCATACCAAAAATAAGCTAATAGTATAACATATTTCAAGAGAATTTTTTCCTAACTAAGGATGTGTATGAAAAAAAAAAAAAAAAGTCTTAAGCTGGGATTGAGGAAAATGCCAAGTTAGCCAAACTTAATCCAACCTAGGTTAGATTTGGCCACATTGACCAGTTTTTGTCCCAATCCTAGATTGATTTACTCGGTTTTACGTCACGGACTCCCTTCTTTACTAAGGGATAAACAATGCCTTCTTGCGAACGACTTTGGTTTTGGCAGGTGTGATAGTTATCCTGAGTGCATGCTCATACTAACTTTAGGCCATATCTAAAACTGGCAGGGGCGTAATCTGCCCAGGTTAACCTAACCAACCCAGTAGGTTACAAGTTTATTAGTAAGCTAAAAAAAAAAAAAAAAAAAAAAAAAAAAAAAAACCGGCCACGAAATAGATATTTGACTTCTGAAAAATACAAATTTTAACCAAATCAGCTTCAGGGCTGAAATTATTTAATCACCTGAAACAGCAAAAGCTATGGTAATCATGCTCAGAATTAATAAATAATAATGAAATCCCATTAAGACGAAAAATCACAAGCAAGTATGACGCCTTACGTGGTAAAAGAATGTTTGTTATGATCATGGGCGGATAAGTAACTAGAATCTCCAAATTCCACTAAACTCACTGAATGACTGGAAAAAGAATGTTTATAATCATGGGTGGATATGTAACTAGAATCTCCAAATTCCACTAAACTCACTGAATGACCGGAAAATAATAATAGAGAGGAAGCCTAATTATCCCAATCTATAAAGCAGCGTTATATTTTTCCTGGAAAAAAACTTTTTGCTTCATAAGTGTTCTGAAATAGAGATAAATCTAAAGGTCTAAACCTAATTTCCTAATATACTGGCAAAGTTGCAACAGACTCGAGTACAGGGTACACGTATGAGATTTGGATGGACGAGGAAGGAACGCGTATAGGACACGTAGGTGGCTCAGAAAGAAGGAGGTTTTCATCACGTCTCAGATCACACCATCCACCCGCACCATCAACATGCAATCTACTGCTTGAGTTATGGTTTCCCTGTTTTAATAACTTGTTCTTATTGATACATATACAGTAGGGTGGAAGATTGGTTGTGTATTATTTCTGATTTTGCTTTCTGCACATATGTTTAAATGGGCGATGGGCTGTTTATTTAACATAGATCATTACTGTAGCGGTGTAGACATTACTATACTTTCATAGCATGTATTGTGATGGCTACAAATGTACTGATTAAAACCACAAAAAGTAGAAAACACCTTTCAGCAATCGAGGGGTGAGAGAACTGACTGCTGATTTGAAAGGGGTGCATATACTGAAAAGGGTTAAGAACCACGGCTATAAAGGCAAAGGAGACATTCAGGAGTGTGGAAACTAGAGGTATAAAGTTGTTAAGGCATACTATGAGGATATGGAAGAAGATCATAAAGAGGAGACTCATAGAGGAAACAACAATTGGGGATGAGCAGTTTGCTTCATGCCTGGAAGAGGGACAGTGCCTCAGTGGATGCCATGGCCCATAGGGGACACGAGGTTTCGTACAAAGAAATAAAAACGAGGTTTTGTACAAAGAACGATGTTTCGTATATAAAATCGGACGAGGTTTCGTAATTAGATTTTTTTTAAAATTGATTATGAACCAATTCAGTAATTATTGCTAATAAAGTGTTACTTGTTCCAATATCTAATGTATTTGGTATACTATTGCAGGAGGCCCATTTTGGGGGTTCCCAAAACGTTAAAAGAAAAAAATCCAAAGTCAAACATTAATTAAAAAGTTATTTTATTTTAAAATATACATATATAAGCACATAGCAGTATGCATTGTAGATATATATATATATATATATATATATATATATATATATATATATATATATATATATATATATATATATATATATATATATATATATATATATATATATATATATATATAGTTCATTAATGATTAAATATACAGTTCATATTTACAATGATATACATTTACAGTTATTTTATACAGAATAACAAGCTAAAGAGCCACAAATGGCACACAGGAGATCAGGAGCTCAGTTTAACTCTGGCCTTTAACCAGGCACTCTAGTACTAAAGTTAGCCATTATGTTACTGAAGTTACCCTATCACAATAATGAACTACCCATTTTAATCCGCTGATAATTAATGAAAAGATACCCGTTAATGAGTAAATTAATAATGACATGCACAAATTGCAATAGTTAAACGGATAAATATATAGCTAGGTTAAGTGCTAAATAAACGGTCCTTAATCTTTCACATCAAAGATTTAAAAATCTTTAGACGTCGGCATCATGGGAAATGAGGAAGCCGATCAAGACGCCAAACAAGCCACCCTTAGAGCAAATATCTAAATATCTCTGCCTCCTAGGAATCAACAGATAAAAACTGTATGTACGAACATCACGTAGCCGATACCATATTTGCCTTGAGACAAATGATGAAAAAGCATCGGGAAAAACAGAAAGGACTACATATGGTCTTTATTGACCTGGAAAAGGCATATGATCGAGTACTACGTCAAGAGGTGTGGAGGTGTATTAGAGAAAAGGGAGTCCCAGGGCAGAGGCAAATGTTAAGAGCTGTGTGGGCTTGACGAAAAGTCTCTCAGTAAATGTTGGTCTGCATTAAGGGTCTGCTTTGAGTCCATATCTATTTGATCTGGTCATGGATGTAGTAACCCAGGGTATTAGAGATCAGTCACCATGGTGTATGCTCTTTGCAGATGATATCGTACTGTGTAGCAACAGACGAGAGGTAGTGGAAGAGAAGCTTGAGGAGTGGAGAAGAGTGATGGAGGATAGAGGACTGAGAATCAGCAGGAAGAAGACAGAGTACTTGAGGTTGAGAGATGATGAGGATGGGGAGGTCAATTTGCAGGGGGAGGTGCTGAAAAGAGTTGAAAAGTTCAAGTATTTGGGATCAACAGTAGCAGAGGATGGTGACCTAGAGTCAGAAATAACCCACAGAATACAAGCGGGATGGAAGAACTGGAAGAAAGTGTCTGGGGTGCTGTGCGACAGGAGAATAGGGATTAAGTTGAGGGGTGAAGTGCATAAGACAGTTGTGAGACCTGCGATGATGTATGGAGCAGAAAACATAAGAGAAAAAGTTGAATGTGGCAGAGATGAAGACGTTGAGATGGATGTGTGGGGTGACAAGAAGCGATAAGACCAGAAACGAGGTAATTAGAAGTACCACAAAAGTTAGAGAAATATCAGATAAGATACAAGAAAGTAGACTAAGATGGTATGGTCATGTCGTTAGGAGGGATGAACAGTATGTTGGGAGGAGGGTGATGGAAATGGATATACAGGGTTGGAGAGGGAGGGGAGACCAAAACGTAGGTGGATGGATTGCATCATTGACGACCTGAGATCTAAAGGTTTGTTGGGTGATGAGGTATAGGACAGGAACATATGGAACACACTGGCCAGAAACATCGACCCCACATAACAGTGGGAAAAGATGTAGACGAAGAAGAAGGATACTTCCATGAGAACTTTTCTGTTTGTTCATGGTAAAGTCCATAATAATAATAATAATAATAATAATAATAATAATAATAATAATAATAGTAATAGTAATAGAAGTAGTAGTAGTAGACCTCTACAAAGGCTGTCCTGTATCATGAAAAAAGAAGAAGAAGAATTAAAAACATAAACACAAACACAAAGCCCAGAGACGGCAATAGAGGACGCTACCACCGAGAAATCGTTAAAAACGTTGAAAACGAAGCTTGTAATTTTTGTGAAGTTGATCGCGGCACATCCGATCTATCCAATATGTCGTAAGTATTTTAATGATTCGTACGATACCTAAATATACTCCATGATTTACTTAAATGTCTGCCAAAATGGCTTTTAAACCCGGTTGATAATAAATGGAAGAAAAACATGATCCCGAGAATTTGTTTTGGGGTTCAGTTTGAGCTATTCACAAGAGGTTTATTAATGTATAAACATGTCATTTATTTATTTATAATTATTATTGGTGAGTTATGTTCTAATTCATCAGACTTCTGAGGAAAAGTTAATTAATTTACTGTAAAGTACTTATCCCGTAATTATCATCGTCCATGGCATTTGCCGCCTTTTTAATATATAAATATATATATTTTTTTTTGAAGCTTTATGTACTAACTTTGTGTGCTGACAAACCCCTTGGCCTACGATTGGAGGCTTTTTTTTTTTTATGTATGGCCGGAAACCCATCCCGCCACAAACTGGCTAGTACAGTGGTAACGCGCTGGCTTCGCATTCACGAGGTCGAAAGATCGGTCCCCGTCCAAGACCGAGAGTTTAAGCTGTTTACTGGCAGGAACTGCTGTGGGTGGACATCACAGTGGGGGGTTGGGGCTTGTCCTGGCTGACGAATACCCATTGTAAAATGGAAATAAAGTTTATTATTATTATTATTATTATTATTATTATCAGCCATACTAGCACCAAGTTGTACTAACAAGGATCACCCCAGCGAATGGGGTGATAAATGTTTCCCCCCCCCACTTAGGATCCAAAATCACGTTATATTATAATTTTTTGGCTTGGTTTGGATAGGTTAGTTTTCTTCTAGTTAAGAAATTGATTGATTTGTAAAATGAGTTTTATTTAGCGGTTTCTAATTGTTTTTCAAAGTTTGTTTATTCATTTGGGTAGTTTACAGTTTAGCGGGGCATGCCACTCAACGACCTCATCCCTCCACTCAGGTAAGTAGTTCGACTGAAGGTTAGGTAAGTATTTTTAGTTAGGATAGTAAGATGGGGGGTCCCAGGGGGACGAAACCCCCCTGACTAAGAGGTTAGGTAAGTATTTTTAGTTAGGATAATAAAATATTGTTTCGTATCCCAATTGTCACCAATTTTGTTGTGTTCATCCGCCAGTTCTCTAATCAGAGCCTATCGCCATCAATTGGTAGGTTTTGAACATTGGTATGCCCTGCTAAACTGTAGATGTTCCATTCATTTCACTGTGTAAGCCAACATCTAGGTACTTATCATTTGGTTTATACCATTCATAACCAGAATTTTATGTGTGACCCCGGGACAGGCAAAAAAACAAACAAACAAACAAACTGGCCTCATTGGGCCCGGGCACCAAGAAAGCATAGAGAAGAAAAAAAAGTAGATGCTTAAGAACATTGTGGAAGTAAGAGAATGGTAAGCAATAGGAAAAGAACAGGATGAAAGAATAGTCGAAGTAATGAGGCCCTAGATTTATGGCAGGATGAGGCCCTGAGATGACAGTAGATCCGCTTTTCCAAGGGAGGTCATAAAAGTTAGGGAAGACGAGAGGAGGAAGAGTTCCGCAGTCTGGAATTGGAATGGAAGAAGCAGTGACTGCACTGACCAGTCCGTGAGCTCTAAATCTCAACACAGTACTTATGAGATGAGGCTGCTTGGCTAGTGTTCATACGGCCTTGGCAACGAGGGAGGGATGCAGCTCTCCAATTCCTCAGAGCAGTGTTGGAGGTACCAGTAACAGAAAAGAAAATGGATTATAACTTACGGCTTTTAGAGAGAAAGTCTAAATTAGAAGAAAGAAGAGTCAGTGATGAGTGATTGCCTTATAATCAACCCTATCAAGGAGATAAATATATTACAGTCACGATTAACACCTCCAGATGAAATTAAAATACCAAAGATTGAAGAAAATATTAAAACAACTCACATATAACTATATCAAATAAAACTCATGTCTTGAATTTGAATGAACGCATCTGACAACTAAACCTAATACTGCAATAAATTTCATTATAGTTTTACCTACCTTGGGCTGTGAAAGCAAACATATACAAGACGAGCTAAATGCCATAAGTATTAGATTCCTACCTCAAGATGGTTTTGATTTCATGTTAACTATTATACCTTCCAAATTACAGCTAGATTGTGTTGATTGCTTAGTTTATTTAGTGTTATTGTGTAATTAAATGTATAGAACAGTTTAGCATTGATTTCAGAAGCAAAATATTCTAGCTTTTTTATTGTACCATTACACCGGTTGTGTTACTTTGGTACATCACATTGCCTGTTTTAAGAACTGACCAAGAGAGATAATGGAAATAGCTCTTACTTGTGTGTGGGGTAGTCAGAAAATACATTTCCACTAGTCAGAAATATTAGCCTAATTTTTCTTTAAAAAAAAAAAAAAAAAAAAAAAACCGATCCTCTCCTAACATGTGGGTGACCCAAGATGAGGATGAATTGGCTTTTTGCGTGTCTGCTTTGGCTCAGTCACCTCCTTAGAAAGGTGATTATGGTCTTTTTAGATGTAAACTTTTTATGGTATAGTTTTTCTTAATTCTCTCTCTCTCTCTGCAGTGCCCCACAGAAGAGCCGTAGCGACCTAACTCCTGAAGAGCTGGCTGCTCTGGAGAAAGAGGAATTTGCCACTGGACCTTTGCGTATATTGAACGAAAGTGTACAAAATAACACACAAGTAAGTAATATACTGTATCAGTAAAAGTAATTTTGTTGATGCTATTGTGCCTATGGTATTTGCCATCAAGTTGGCAATATTTGTTTGTAATTAGACTTGCTTTTCTGTAAATTCTTGAACTTTTATCGTAAAAGTTAGGAATAATGAGTTCACACTTTTTTGCCAGGAATGTGTCTTTTACTTGCTTGTATTTCTTTGATATTTAGAAAAGACGTTAACCGGCCCTGTTGCAAGAAAAGCAAAGAGACTGATTGGCATTTTAAAATTCCTCTTGTTCTTACCCCATCTATCTCATTTTCTGCAATAAAAAGAAATATTAAAAGAGGATGGGACTCCATGCTTCTTGCTCCCCTATCCCCCTTTAGTCCAGTGTTATGATGCCCAAAGAGTACGATGGTTGAAATCTTTCTCTATGACCATCATGGAAACTTTGTCTGCTATTTGTAATAAATCGTCTCAAGGCTAGTTTAACCGAGTTAATAGAATAGTAATCCCGTTTTTGCAATGAAGTTTAGTGTATCTTAGATACATAAGTAATTTTGACCCCTGTACAACCCAGTTTCTGAACCAGTTGTCGTTTTTCAGGTTTTGATAAACTGTCGGAACAACAAAAAGTTGCTAGGTAGAGTGAAAGCCTTTGACAGACATTTCAACATGGTCTTAGAGCAAGTCACTGAGATTTGGATGGAACAACCAAAGACAAGCAAAGGCCAGAAAAAAGCAAAACCTGTGAATCGTGAAAGGTAAAGTATATCTTGTATTATACGTTATTTGACATTTATCAGTCTTGTTTTTCATATAACCACATAATGAGAAATTTATGCACTGCAGCATTATTGCAATTCATCATAAATGACAATATTATGTTTGTGCAGGATTGCAATATGACATTTATACTGGTACTGGAAGCCAATTGTGTTCATTTTGAATAAATTTAATGTATGGATTGTGGAGAACTGGAATTGTAATTGTATCCCAAAAATGTTCCTTAAACTGCTTTGCAGAACGGCCCCAAATTCCTTAGGAAGGCCGCTGCAGATCCTGGGCGTATTCTCAGAGCTCTTAGGGAGTGGATGTTATGTTAATGACATATGTGGTTGTGTGTGGTGAAGTATTTTATGATGTGTTTCCATTGTGGCTCTCAGCGTCCCTGGCTGGAAGGGGTTTATTTTTGTTGTAGTATACCAGAAGCACTTACAATTGGTGTATGAAGATACCTGCCGGTAGTTTGAATTGAACAGTTATCACTTTTTCCAAAGTCCTAGTTTCGTATTTGATTAAACTTCCCTGGAGTGGGTGGGCAAGATTATATCCTCTGTGTTCCCCTTTGGGTCATAAAAGTTACCGAAATGGGTGGAGCGAGGGAATTGCCAAACCCCACCTATGTATTTTCCTTACAACACAGAGAGTCAAGATTCATGCATTGACTCGGCCACCCCACTTATAAAGGGAATTGTGGCTTTTGTATATAGGTGATTAAAGTTAATAGAAATTCACATTTATATCAAAACCGGTGTTAGATACTTTTATTCATAACAAATGGGAAATATGAAGCTGTTAGAGAGAAAATCTGACCTTTATTCATGAATTTTGACTCTTATTGCTTTTAACTTGTTTGCATGGAGAAATTCTATCCCCTTACAAAACCCATAATCCCCCTGATAAGTTAGTAGCTGATTCAAAGCAAAAAACTTTACTGTTTGTGGGAGGAAAATACATAAGGAGATTGCCTGTCTCCTTGCCTCACCCCATTTAGTCGACATTTGCAGCACCAATGGATAATAACACTCTAGGAATAAATGGTAAGTGGATGGGATATTCTACCTCCTCTCTGCGTAGGAAGTTTGACCATATTGATAGACCTATCTGACTAGAGACAACCTACTTAGTGTTAGAAGTAATTCAAGGCATTTATACAAACCTAAATATTGCACGTAAGAAGTATAGGTATAGAGTGGTAATAATCCTTTTTATCTGTTTTCAGGTTCATACAGAAAATGTTCCTTCGAGGTGACTCGGTCATCATCGTAGTGAAAAATCCTCTGGGCAATCAGTAAAGCGTTCGCCACGTTTTTGTCTTTCACAATGTGTGAGAATACTGATTCTGCATATAAGTCCCAGGTTCTTCAGAAGGAAGGACCCTCAATGTTGAATGAAAGAACTATTGTGTCTATGTTTGTAAAGTAAGATTTGAGTAATATTAGTTGACTGTTGTGTACAATTCATGAGGGCACGTCAATAGAATTTGGAATTCCAACTGTATGTTTTACTGCAATTTTTATGTTTTAAGTTTGAAAGCATGGCATAAAATAAGGTAGGTTCTTAGGTTGAAGTTATAGGAATGTGGATTAACAATTTTATGCAGAGATTAAGAATCGTTTTCTTTTATTGTCTTCGTTCTAAATTCTGCCATACCTTCATACAAAAGAGTGTCACTAAATCTTCTGTTTGGTAATTGCAAAAGTTATGTATTTTTATTGGTAATTATGAATGTGTCTAATTTTATTATGGCATTTTTGTTCCTTATTCCCATCCATTCTGGTCTTATTTTTTTTTTCTTATGCTTACATGTTTTATAATAAAATTACATTGTGAAAGTTGTATTTAGATTATAACCTTGAATTAGAGGTGAAGATTAGAGTTTATACTGTTGGAAATGTATATAATTAGCTATTCAAGATTTGGGGATTCAACTCTGGAGCTGACAAATGTGAAATGAAACTAGTATTAGGGCATCAGGAGTGGCATTTGCCTTAATTCTCTAGCTCCCCGGCACCAATTTGTCCCCCCTCTTCATTGGGTCTAATATTGACTTATAAAACGAGAATTATATATGTATTTAAGCTTCCATAAGTCATTTATAAATGTTATGACCGTCTGGATAAAAATCCTAGATGCAGCCTAGAGTTTCGGAGTATACTAGTCAAACTGTTACATTCATACCCAGTATTAACTTTCTTTGCCAAATTACTGTTTTAAGACAATACATACTTAGCATTTTACATTATTTCTATCTTTCCAATCATACGCCACTCAAAACAAAATTTTGTCTGAGACCTGTTACCCTAGTTCGAAGATGACTAATTTGCAACCTTACCATAACTAATTCACTACAGAATCATAACTACCTCAGGAATCAGTTGTATTTTGCCATAAACTGCCTTCTCATGAACTTTACCTATTGCTAATTGACTTTTCTGTTCTGGAACATTCTGAGTTGCCTTCTTCTTACTTGGTAGTTGGGGTTTAAATTTTCACTTATCTGCCTCTATACAGGGGTACTTGCTTTATAATGTCCTCAAGTTACGAGGTTTCGTGGTTAAAAAACATCTCCCATACATTGTTTCTTTTTTGATAGCAGGACTTTGAAGGAAAGGAAAGCCATCACCATGGAAGTAAAATACATGAAAAGAGAGAATGTATAGCAAGACGTAAATTTTTTTTCTTTCATCCCGAAAGGGAGATTTTACTTTAGCGTCTTTTAATAATAGTAACGATTTGCCATACTTGTTCTACAGCTTCACATCCTTCAAAGCCTTAAAAATACTTTAGAGATAAATAAATCTGCATTTATACATTACAGTATTTAAGGTATAAGAAATCCGGACTTTTGCATTACAGAATTTCAATAATAAATAAATTGCAGTTATACATCACAGTATTCAAGGCATAAGTAAATCTGCACTTATACACTACAGTACAGTATTTAAGGTATTAGTAATCTGCACTTATACACTACAGTAATTTAAGTATTAGTAAATCTTCACATATACTGCAGTATTTAAGGTATAAGTAAATCTGCATTTATACTCTACAGTATTTAAGGTAAAAGTAAATTGCATTTACACACTACTGTATTTCAGTTATAAGTAATTCCGCACTTATTACATTATTTAAAGTATAAGTAAACCCGCACTTATATATTACAGTACAGTATTTAAGGTGTAAGTAATCTCCACGCTTACACACTACAGTATTAAAATGTAAAGTAAATCTACATGACTCATTACAGTATTGAAGTTATAAGTAAATCCGTGCACTTATACACTGTATAGTATTTAAGGTATGAACAAGCAAAAAACTCATTGGCTGGAATATTTATTTACACTTAACACATTTTTGTTGTAATTCTTTTACATAATTACAGAAAAGTATATAAAATGGACATTGCTAGAAAAGGAAAACTTTACATAGGTGTTAAAGAATAAGATTGAGTAAAAGTACCACAGGAGTCCTTCAGAGACTGTATCACACGGCGAATGTGTAGATTCCAAAATATCAAAGTATTTAAAAATAAAGTTTTACTGGCTTGTATTTAGGTTGCATTCATGTAAGAGCTCATGAGTGTTACTGAGAGAAAGGGCTACGACCTCTAATATACTGTTTTCTGGTGTGCTTAGGAAACCAGCATGTTTAGTGGTTTGTATTGGTGCTGTCAAGGTTAAAGGTCTCTTATGAATGGCAGAGATAAGGGACAGTGATAACACTAGAGCCAGATTATATATGTAGTCGAGGCCCAAATCTCATCTCCAGTCACATGGACCCTGTGATCTCCAGCCAACATCTGAATACTCGGATATAGATTCACAGAAAATGACCGAGCCCCCAATCAATTACCCACTTTAATTGGCAATGACACGAGACAGTGAAAGCCAATCCAACCCTGAGTCAGGATTGAACCTATGGCCAATATATTATCGGCCCCAGGTGCTACCACTGCCGCAATGCCGCTAACCAAAGGACTTATTAGAAACTGTTTCATTTCATTGGAAGGAAGTGAGTTTTCTTCATTGGATATATAAAGTATGAGGATTGGATAGAACTTGTTCCCCAAGCTGCTTGCTGGAACAGCTCCGAATTCCTACTTATATTCCGTCCCACATAAGGTGGAATGAAACTGTCTCAGCATCTGTTGTTTCCAATCTACCACTAATAACACAGGCATGAGTATACTCCAACTAACTCAGAAGGCTTTGAGTACATATGAGAGAATGGTACACCTATAGTTGAATCCACTGCCTAGCTAGTTCAAGTAGAGAATAGGCAAGACACACTTAGGCACTGGAGATCCACTTTCTCTCTTGAAAAGTAAAGAGAACTCTAGTCTCTGCTCAAAATGTATAAAATTTCGAATGAAGACGGTGCACTAAAGATCACAGCATTTTCAAAGGTAACAGTCTTTAGTCACTGACAGCATGCAATCCAGTATACTGTATATGTATATATAGATATGAACATAAGCAATATTATAAATAAGACTGGCAGTTAACACCAAGCAATGGTATTGTCCGATGTAGGAATTTTTTATCTAAGTGTTATACAATATGATTTACTTGCCTTATCTTTAAAAGGTCCCATATAATATTTCATGTAACTTATGAAATTAATCTGCAATTTCTTTTTAATGTTTCTTAAACTTCTCTTGTGTCCTAATGGTTTACATATCATACGATGTAGCAATAAAAAAATATAATTCTGTTTTTCCTTATACTCGAAAATTGAACTTTGATATTACCAAAAGCAATAGCAAACTGCCACAGAAGAAAACATGCTGCCCAAGAACATTTAATAACATTCAATGACCCAATTGTGTCTAATGTACATGTCATTTAAAAGAAATACTACTTATATATATAATTTTCAGTAAGAGAAAAGCTGCTTTAAAATTCATGTAAATAATGCTCACACAGACCTATGTAGAATAAAAGACAGGAAAACCTACTAGAGCTAAAAATTTTAAGTTGGAATAATAGGATGATCAAAGATGTAACAATATAAGAATGAGAGGGTGACCAAAGATGTACAATATAAGAGGCTGACTAAAGATGTACAGTATAAGAATTAGGGGACCAAAGATGTACTATATAAAGATATAGAGGCTGACAAAAGATGTACAATATAAGAGGTTGATCAGAGATATACAATATGAGGTTGATCACAGCTATACAATATAAGAGAGAGGATGACCAAAGAGGTAACAATATAAGAGTGAAAGGTTGACCAAAAATGTACAATATAAGAGAGGTGACCAAAAAAATACAATATAATAGGGTGGCAAAAGAAGAAAGAAATCGAATGGAGCAAGACACTGAAGAACTAATTTTCCTCTACTACAGTGAAACGAAAGTACATTTTATTTGCTATTATATTGTTAGCACATTAGATCACTTTACAGATTATTGAGATAAGCATTGACAGAATGAGTTGGTTGCATTATATAAGAAAAAAAATACTATTTCAAATGTAAGATATTACCAATTAAAAAAAAAAAAAAAAACTGTTTTGAGCTGCTATTTTCACACCATATTTTTCATATAACAGAGGGCAATAAAGGTGATTTTCGAAAACTGAAGATATTACTTCAGAGGTAATTATCTCAATGCAATGGCTTTGGCACCCTATTGAAAATCACGAGAGACACGAAGAACGAGATAGGTAAGATTGGAAAGTTGACGGCACGACCATGACAAACTCCCGTTATAAAAAATTGCATTTCTTTATTATTACATAGCTTTATACAAGGAACAAATACGGATTTTAAATATTAAAACAATAGACACGTATTCCACTATCTTTATATATTTACATATAAATGTAAATGGAAAATGGTAACTACCCTGCAAATGTATATTGTACTTGCCAAATGGGATAAAATACTGTAACAATCTGATATTCTTGAGACAGATGAGCTTTTGGTTAATGCTTGAAATAATTATACTGTTATTTCTGGTGATAATCCCTGCAGTTTCTCCCCAAAGACGCGTTAATTTATTTAATATCGTAGAAAACAGAACTTCAAAATTTTACTTAAAATCAATCAAACGAATAACTCGATCTGATAATTAATTAATCACATTTCTGTGGTTAAGTCAACGAACAGTGGAATCATCTATTAGAAAAAATTCTCTATGTTTTCAACACGGAGTTTAAGCTGAAGAAAGCTAAGCATGAACTGGAACAAAGTGATGCATCAGGGATTCAATAAATCTTGACAAGACTTGCCTTAATTAGCTGTGTTGTGGCAAGGAAACATAAAAAATGGAGAAAGGAATTGAGAGTTTTTTGCTTCACTATCCGTTTGTAAAGACGGTTCTTGGGGCATGCAGCTAATACAGGTGCAAAATACTCACTCTACCTCAACTAGGGCCAAAAAAAAAAAAATAATAATGTGTGGAGGTCTTCCTGAAGCTAAGAGATATGTTTGCTGTCAACAAATTGTTGCAATAATTAAGAAAACCTATGACATATATAGGGGGAAAGAAAGGTGCTCTACTCAAGGTTTCTTAATAAAAAAAATAAAGTCAAAAGAATAAAACATCTGCAGAAACTATAGCTTTCTGACTTTAATATAATACATATAAAAAACTATATGAATGTATGCTCTCTACATATATGGTATGTAACTTCAGAGGGCAAAAACTCGAGGAATTTTTCCATTGGAAAGTAAAGAGGCAAGGATGATATGCTTACAAAAACAATCTCTTCAAATCATTACCTTGAAAACACATAGCTATCCATAGTCATTAACACTGTTTACCCCCAACATTGCACGAATCTTTCGAGAAGAGTATACGCAGGCGTACCACGGTAAAATGGAATCAATAAAAAGTCATTCACGTATCACACTGTCAAATTGCAAGGTGTAATTCCAGGGCCAGAGTAGTGGGTCACTTTACACCATGTCTCCGAATCATTAGCACTCATATTTCTTGTTTGACCGTCTCGTCTGAATCCAAGTAATACGTTCATTCAAAGCACGAAGTAAAGGATGACGACAACGGCTAACACTCCTGATAAAGCACCAATAGCTGCCCACTGTCTGCGATCTGATAGTATGCAAAGATAAAGACAATTAATTATTGTTAATATACTCATGTATTTTTAATACAAACATGTTATATTTGCATAAAATGAGATGCCACATGGCAATGAAAAAGCATTAGTATTGACACATAAAACAGGAAAAAAAAAAAAAAAGATTCCAAATCTAAAATATCAACCAAACAATTAAGAAAAACAATAAATTACGACTATTTAAATTATTCCTCAAGTACAATGAGGGAATTCAGGTATGTCATTCTCTCTCTTTAGTCATTGGGGATATCAATTAAATAAATAAAAAATGACAGTATGCCCGGTTCATATGGACAAGTAAAAAATTAATCGTTCGATACAAATTGCCGAAAGGAAAATCAAATACGAACCAGTGGAAAGATGCATGACTTTAGCCATTTTACTGAGGGTGTTTTCCATCTTGCTTTGTGTCGTTTCCATTTCATGGCCAAAATCATCCAGCATACTGTAAAGAAACACAACGACACCATTAAGTGTTGCAGCAACGTAAGCAATGAGATTTATAATGTAAGTATCATATATTGTGGTAAGTCTTCCATGGTATCATTCTACAGGCTGTCATAAATAGCTTTGAAGACTAATAATAACAATATTCTAGCCCTATACGTTGAGGACTGATGGGTAAAAGCAGCGGAATACATACACGGCTTGCTCGTCGACCTCCTGGCCAATCTGCCTCGACATGTTTTTTAGCGTTCCCATCGAGGACGCTATCTGGTCTAACTGGTCATCTTGTTGGGTCATTATCATCTATCAAAATTAGAAAAAAAATTCAGATAAAGTGTCTTATATATGAGCTTAAAGCAAAAGAACTAGACATTCAAAAGGAGCACTACACAATATAAAAACCGAGATTTTACTGAGCGAAGTTTAAGCATTTCGTCAAAAAATTAATGTTATCATCATCATAAATAATTTTTTACCTGCTGCTGAACTAAAGTTCTCTCAATAAATTCACTGTTTGGGCTGTCGGCCTCGTTCACCAAACGGCTGTACCGCGTCGGTCCGTGCGTTACGACTTGAGGCATTTTAAGGGGGCTGTTATCATCTACAGGCTGTAAGAGAAAGAATTTTTTAATGATTAATTTATTTATTTTAAGTAGATAAATTTCAATATTTGTCTATATACAAGAGCCATATTTCCCCTCATAATGAGGGTGGCTGAGTCAAAGCAAACTACTCTTGACTATACAGGAAGAAAATACAGAGGAGGGAATTCCCAGTCTCCTCCCTCCACCCCATTTACTCGACTCTTACGACACGCGGGGGATCACAGAGGAAGTATTCTTACCCCTTCCCTTAGGGGGGAAATTTCAATATAATCTCTTACAACATAGTTTAATGGGGGTCACCTATATTCAACCAAAAGATATTGCACAGTTGAACTATTCTAAGCTACAACCCTTGAAGAATAGAGAACACATGTGGTCGGTTGAGTTATTCTAAAAATACCACTTGATATGATCACTACCTTATTCACAGTTATCAGATTTGGCATATTTTCCCCTATAAATATACATATTTATAGCAAGTCTGTCCTTTTTAATGCTCAAATGTCTGGCAACCCTGATATAAATGCAACTCTAAACCAGTGATGCCAAAGTTTGAGCATAAAAAATGACTGAGTTGCTATAAAAAGAACAAACCTGCCATCCTGAACTTATACCTCGACACTTCAAAATAATATATATATTTAAAGAAAAAAATTCAAATACTACACACATATCATTTACTGTTGGGATCTTGTAAATATGAGCAACCCCAGAACACAGGTTAAATAACCCAAAAAACTATCTTTTAGAAATAAATAATCCACCACAGCTGACGTATAAAGAGAGTTAGGTTAGTTTGAAAAATAATTGGGTTACGTGAAAGTATAACCCTGGGGTTACTGTTATTAACATGATCTAAATGTTCTTGAGTGATGACATAATATGTTTACTACTGTAAACAGGAGTTTCACAGACTCATCATCTCATTATAAATGGTTCTTCTGCTGCTACATAAGTACTGTACACACCACAGTGTTATACATCATATCTAAATAAATGGTTCTTTTGGTGCTTTATACATACATAAGTGCTATACATCATCTCTACACAACTGGTTCTCTTGGTGCAATGTATGCACACAAATGCTATACTTGTAAACATCCATAATGTTTAGTCCTAAACATAGCCAATAAAATAACAAATAAATAACATTATATTATACTACACAATTAAAATGGATTTGTGTGATAATATCTGATCTTCATCATACAATTCTGCAAATATAATGCCACTTCATATCATAGTTAACGAAATGAAACGTTCTTATATCTGATATGAACAGCGTTTCATGTTTTCTGTAACTGGAATGGAAAATAAATTTTCTACAATTGAAACAGAAATGATATCTGTTACAAATGATGATAGGTTCTAACACTGCCTTCAGCAACAAGGAAATTACGTTTGCTGTGCAAAGTAATATATTCTATAAATAGTTTTGAATGGCAATCTATTTAGCCTCGTGTTATAGGCTTCTTTTGAATGGCAGAGGCTAGTGATGGTATATAGCACTTGAGCCCGACTATAAAGCTACCACATAGTCAGGTCCCAAGCTCCCTCTTCACACACTTGAACCCAGTGCTCTTCAGGGAATGAGTGAACAATCAGGTAGCCCTGAAGAATATCACCGACCCCCCAAATAATTGCCCAATTCAATCGTTAACGACACGAGACAGCGAAAATTAATCCAATCCCGGGCAGGAATTGAACCTGCGGCCAGCATATTTCCAGCCCTAGACACTACCACTGTATCACAATATTGTTAATGCAAAACTGATCATGAAAATCAGAGGCAAAGAACCAACGGGAACTTACGCTTAAGAAGTCACTATTAAGATGCTTAACAGAGAGAAAAGAAAGCAAAGCATGAAAGTGAAAGAATAAAAATGAACTCAAAAATAAAAACGTGTAATTACATACCAATGAAGGGTCTGGTACCTGTCTGGCTGTTACGTCTTTGTCTCTCTTGGTGAGGTTTAGGCGCTCTTTCATAGACTAAAAATAGAGAATGGAAAAGGTAAAATGACTGTACTAATTTGATGAAATGATGATAATATTTACACTGCAGAGCTGTTCTGCATATCAATTATGACTGTATAATTAAACATAATTGTAACTCGTTGTCATGCACAGTGAAGATTCAATGCGAGTGATTCTTTTAATTTGAAAATTAATAAAATACACAGTAAAGTCAGTTCTAAGAAAGGTACAAACAAACACATATAATGGCTGCCATCCCCTTTGTAAGGGGGTGGCAGAGTCAAAGAACAAATTCACCAGAGGCCAAACATGCCTGAGAAAAGAGTGAAACATGTGTTGCTCTACTGTATCAACATTTCTTTATCTAAATTAGCACATACATTAGAGCAAACATGGGCACCCTTTATGATCTTACGGGCCACCACGTATTCACTTCAAATATGTCACATTTACTTATTTAAAAATGTCAAGTTTACTTACATAATATATTTCACTATAATAGTTGTATACCAGTACCGATAATATTAAAAAAATATATATAAATACTACCAGAATACATCTGCTGTAGCTAAGCAAAATTACAACGTAAGTAAATCTGACAGTTTGAGGTGACCGTCTGGGTCAAATTAAGATGAAAAATATCATAAGGATTGCCCAAAAATGGATTAAAGTATGAATAATGTATTTTTCCTCCTCCAAATTCATTCATTCCTTATATACACAAACTGAGAACCAGCCAAAATGGGTTACCTTAACAGCACAATAACTGCAGTGAATGCATAACTCTATAGTATGTATAATGCTTTTTCCTGAATATACATATCAAGAAAAGCTTTGCACAGGATTAATATATTGTGATTCACAAACACAAAGAACTATCATGCTCCTACAAAGCTTGTTTTGTTAAAGGATCATCACTCCCCCATTTTCTTTCAAATTCCAAATTCATTGTAGCACAAAGGCAAACTTAGGGTTGCTGTACCCAGAGATGAAAGAAAAATAGAGCCCCGAGAAATAAGTTTTCTTAAAATTTTAGTTGAATTCAATGCACACGACACTGATTTCTCAGTTTGAGGGTTCGCGGCCTGTCATGGCCTGATGTTAGAAAGGGCAATCACACAGGGTAACAGTCACACTTGCCAAACTCAAAGTCCTTCGCAAGAAGGCACCATCCTAGACCAAGACCTAGGTAGAAAAGGAAGTCAGTGACGTAAAACCAATCGCTTTATCATTATTATTATTATTAGCGAGGAATCCTTACCTTGACTTCTTCCTTAGTTTGTTCTATGAAGATTCTCCTGGAGGAAAGCTCAGTTCCATCTATCTTGAATTTCCTGGGATTTTTCTCAACGATACGTATAAGAGAGAGTTAAGGAATACTAACAATATGTGCAAAAAACCACGAGCACCTCGCTGGCACACGACATAACGTAACTAATATTGTAAGCTATACGTTTCTTTCCATTGAAACTTAGAATCATGACATCCAAGAAATAGGAGAGTTTCTGTGGGATAATGCTTTATGGGAATGAGATACAAAGTTGATCGTTAAAAGTGTACGTTAAGATTAACATCTGCTGAAGGGAACTCCGTAAATCACTGGTTAAAATACTCTGGTTATTTTCAACATATTTCTATGAACTAGTCAATAATTCTTTATGACATTACTAATGTCATTAATTTCAACATACAATTACATATATTATAAAGATTATCATACATTTTATTCTGCAAAAATGGTAGAGCAGAGAAACGTAAAATGTGAAAATATTTACCTCTCTAGAACGATTGAATATTCATCACATTATTTAAACTTTATGCATTAAAGTTTATATCTGAAATTTAGTAATCATAACAAAATCAGTAATTAACAAATCTTTTAGCTCAAAATACTTAGTCTGAAGTATGAAAAAATTCCGACTTACAGAGCATAACAAGGAAATGAGTTTTAAAACATTATCATGTTTTACTGGATTTTATCATCTCCAGAGCAATAATATCATGTCTTCATCTACCAATACAAATAAAAAAGATATTGCACAAGTTTAGAGGCATCGCTGCAACTCTTGTCCGGCTCAAATTAAACAAATGAAATAATATTTAAATATGTTATCATGAGAGCTCTAAATAAGCTAAGACAACTGAAATGTACTTTTTTTATATAAACATTCTTTGAGACAACTGCATGTATTTGAGGTACTGTCTTTAGAATATTTTCAGAACTAAAAATTATATGACCACATGTCTACTATCCAAAATTGTTATCACTCTAATTTTTTTTTATAATGATAAATTAAGTTCACTGTCGTCACTAAATAAATCGACATTCAAAAGACAGAATTAAAATATCTTCAGCAGAAGGTGAGTGCCCCCTACTTAAAAACAACAAAGTCTATTATTGAAGATTGTAGATTTATCTAATGCAGAGACATTACTAAATTCTTCAAAATATTATGTTCAAAGACAACCCTACGTCTAAATATAGTATAAAATCATTATTTCAGATGAAGGTCAGAGAACTCTGTTGAAAAATGTTAAGTCTTTTGGGCTGTAGAATGAAGAATGCTTTAATGAAGAGGAATAAGCAAACTCTTCACATTTCATGCATGCAAAGACAACATTGGTATGTCATGTTATATTATGGTACAATTATCAAAAAAGGATATCAATGGTCTCCTCTAGGTCCTCTAAGTCCCACTCAATAGATCTGAGTGCGTTCCTGAGTTCAGTGTTCGTCCACTCCAATTCCTCTCGACTAGTGGTTATGACGGTGGTGGAGCCGTCTTCTTGCAATTCGCCCCAACGTTGGTAAAGTCCTCGTGTCTTGTTTAACGCCTTACACACCTCACTAAAACAAGAAGGAACGACTGAGCATTGAAATTACTTTAGCTATCAAATATTGCTACTACTTTAGTGTGTGCAGTCTACTTCACTATATGTTGTCTGTTGTACCCTAATCTAACAAGTTTGGTTAGGTCGAGACACTTTTGAACCTAAACCTCATCTAACCAAATTAATCAAACCTAACCTTGTTAGGTTAGGTTAGGGTAAGACAAAGTTAAGATAATGAGATAGACTGCATGCTAAAATAGCACTCAAATGTTGGGTTTATGCACCGAGAGTAACTGCATCTAACCTACATGTGAGCAACTTTTATAATCTTACTGACCATATAAAACATCTATAATCTTGGTTCACGGCCAAATATTCACTTCAAAAACGTCAATTCACATACATAATATTTTTATCTACAGCCATTGCGTATCAGTAATATTCAAATGAAAAAAATATTATTGAAATGCAACTACTGTACCTAAAATAAAATGTCATGTAAGAAAACTGGACATTTTTGAAGTGAATGTTTGCTCCGAATTAAAATGAAAAATATCTTAATCGGCCAGGAAGATCATAAAGGTTGCCCATATGAGATCTAACATAACTTAACCTAACCTGACCAAACCTAACAATTACAGGGTTATTTAAATTTACATGGGGTTCTGGAGGTTATTCATCAATACAAGATCCGAGTAAGAGCTATATCATTTTACTCTGAGGTATATGTCAAGTTCATCTTGCTTTTATTGTCACCTGCATCTTGTTTAATAAAAATTGTCTTAAGTTCATCAGTTGAGTAGAAACTGACATAATTTATCTTATTCTCATTAGATAGCATTCTTTAATCTTCATAATAAATACTGTCTCACTTATAGAGCATAAATGGAAGTCAGTTTCATCTTACTCTTGTTAATCACCTTCTCTTTACTCTCATAACAATTATTATTACCTCAGTTTCATAGCAACATTGGACTCATAAGATATTACATTCACTCCCCTACTTACAAACGAGTTAGGCTCCAGAAGTTCACCTTCTCTTTCCTCTCATAACAATTATTATTACCTCACTTTCATAGCAACGTTGGACTCATAAGATATTACATTCACTCCCCTACTTTCAAACGAGTTAGGCTCCAGAAGTCCGTTCATGAGTAGAATTGTTCTTAAGTTGTAATTAGGTAAAAAAAAAAGTACTGTACAGTACATACATATGCAGTACTGTACTGTACAGTACATAGGCTAAAGACATTTAACTACTACATAAAACATTAAATTTACAGTACTAATGAATTTTCATTCAGTAATAAAAATGTAATGACACAGAACAGTACAGTAACACATACATTAATACGTGGGGAGAATTAAATGTGCTTGCTGGCCACTGGAGGGATGGGGAGGAAAACGGAAATTAACGGTCGCAGTCAAAAGTCAAAGTAAAAAATTTTATTCCATCAAAAATGGCTATTAGTGTCCATCCATCTAGTATTATCAAAGGATGATTCAGTTCTCTCTCCTTTACAACCTCTGTTGGTCTAGCGGACTAAGCTGTGACGCTCTAGTCTAGGTTCGATCCCGACAAAGAAGGGAGATTATTTGAATACATTTCAAAATGAATAATTGCATTACATTTGTTTCATCTAGTTAACCTTGGATGTTGACGAGGAGAATTAAATGTGTTTACTAGCCACAGGTGAGTTGGGGGGATATAATGGGGATTAATGGTTGGGGAGGGGGTAAAATGGGGATTAATAGTCGCAGTAGCGTCCCTCTGTCTGGTATTATCAGAGGATGATCCATCCATTCTTCTTTTACATCTATGTTGGTCTAGTGGACTTAGCTGTGGCGCTCTAGTCTAGAGTTCCCAGATTCGATTCCCGACAAGGAAGGGAGATCATTTGAATAATAATTACAACAATAATAATAATAATAATAATAATAAGATGGAGAAGAAGAATCAAGCTTGGGGGCTAACTCGAAGAAAAAAAGGAAGACTGCCAGTTTAATTTAAGCATTCATATCACATACCACTGTGTATTAGTATTCTATGTTTGGACAGCATAGCCTTTCTGGGCAGATGTTTAAAGCATGCCCAGAATATCGTTAAAGAGCGAACAATGTACAATACATTACAGTACATGGCTTAAGGCTTCTTTTTTTTACAATTAATGTTGAGAGGCATTTTCAGGAGCTCAGGCTTTGATAAAAGGAGAACTAAAATCGTAAAAACTCCTAAATAAGTGTTCGTGAATCAGAACCTCGAAGCTGGAATTGTAACAATATTTTTGTCAATTTAGACAAATTTACTATCGTCCATCAGACAAATTCTTACGAGCAGAGAGTGTGGCTTATTTTGACACAGGCCTATGGCAGGAAGTTATTTAATATTAATATAATTATTTGTTCTATCTATCAATAACTCGTTCTATATATCAAGAGATAGATACATAAACATATATACAGACATACATAATTAGACAGACAGATAGATGGATAGATTGCAGAGGGAATTTAAACATCGCTACTATAACCCCCTCAAATTGTCCTGCCTTCAAGTGATAGTAAATCTACCTCCTTCACCTTTCATCATAAATGAGATTTCGTATTCCTACGTGCGTGTGTTTGGAGAGAGAGAGAGAGAGAGAGAGAGAGAGAGAGAGAGAGAGAGAGAGAGAGAGAGAACTTAGCTGGACAAATAAACAAAACATGTGTAAAAAATTACACGTGTGCATTATTATTATTATTATTATTATTATTACAATCGAAGTAACAATTGTCTTGAATCTGTTTGTAATTAAACACACCACCAGTCCACACTGCTTAATATTTGCGATTAAAATTTTTATTATTATTATTATTATTATTATTATTATTATTATTATTATTGTTATTATTATTATTATTAGAAGAAGAAGAAGAAGAAGACGAAGAAGAAGAAGAAGAAGAAGAAGAAGAAAAGAAGGAGAAGAAGAAGAAGAATAAAAAGAAGAAGAGATTAGAATTTAGCTTAATTCTTATCTATTCCGCGTTTTTTTCTCGTCAAAGCATAGTTATATAATAAAACAACTTCGAAGGAACATTTAAATTGCAATGAGTGGGAGACTTGACCTCGGTGCTTGACTCAAGAAGAAGAAGAAGAAGAAGAAGAAGAAGAAGAAGAAGAGGAGAGGAAGAAGAAGAAGAATCCACTTGAATGATGATATGTTCTTCCTTTATAAACAGAGTGTCAGATCAACTGTGAGATTTGGAGATTTAATTCTTTTCTTTTTCATTTTAAATTAAATCTCTCTCTCTCTATGTGTGTGTGTGTGTGTGTGTGTGTGTGTGTGTGTGTGTGTGTGTGTGTGATTACCTAATTGTGTTTACGGGAAAGAGCCCAAAGCTCGTATCTTCCCGTCTCCTCATCGGTTCCATTTTATACTTAGTGATACTTATCATACCTGCCCTTAAAACTATGCATTGAGATAGCATTAACTACCTCCTCGCTTAGCCAATTCCAATTATCAACTACTCTTACACTGAAAAAGTATTTCCTTACATCCTGCAAAGAAGTTTTCTTACCAAGCTTCAAACTATGACCTCTAGTTCTAGAGCCAGCCATATCAAAATATCGATCCCTATCCACTCTATCATAACCATGAAGGAATTTAAAGACTGTCACCATATCCCCCCTCACTCTTCTAGTTTCGAGTGATGGTAAGTCTAATTCCCTCAGCCTCTCATCATAACTGAGATTGTGTATTTCTGGCACCAGTTTCGTGGCATGTCTTTGAACTTTTTCAAGCTTAGCTATGTGCTTTTTCAAGTGCGGATTCCAAAAGGGGGCTGCATATTCGAGTTTTGGCCTCACATAGGTTACATAAATATTTCTGAACATTTCCTTGTCCATGTGCCTGAAGGCTACCCTTACATTTGATAAGAATGCATATGCTGCCCTTACTATGCCATTTATATGTATTTCTGTGAGTATCTAAACAATACTCCATTAAATCAAATCTCTCTCTCTCTCTCTCTCTCTCTCTCTCTCTCTCTCTCTCTCTCTCTCTCTCTTCCTAATTAATACCCCATTAAACCAAATCTCTCTCTCTCTCTCCATATTACATCCCATGGAATAAAAACTTACTTTTTGGAAGTAAAATACAATAGATCAATGAAAGAGGAATATCGCAAAGCGCAAACCACATCCCCTCTGAAACTCTTTCTGATGCTCTTGTTTCGTAAGAGAATACTGGCATTTCGGCTGCATCTTCGTGAGCTGCTATAACGAACACGATTCGTCATGGCTTTTTACCTCTATCACGCACTCCAACACCACGAATTTCCTCTATTTTTAAACAACTGCGAAAATTCTCGCCTAAAAAAATCCTAGACCATGCCTTAGAGAATTCTGTTCTTAGATCATTAGACCATGTCACCCAGTAATCTGTTCTTAGATCATTAGACCATGTCACCCAGTATTCTGTTCTTAGATCATTAGACCATATCACCCAGTATTCTATTTTCAAAACCACTAGACCATTTGGTATTTTCTTGTCACACCACTAGAAAATGTCACCCAATATTCTATTTTCATAACCACTAGACCATGTCACCCAGTATTCTATTTTCAAATCCACTAGACCATGTCATCCAGTATTCTAGTTTCAAAATCATTAGATCATATCACTTGGTATTTTCTTTTCAAAACCACTAGACCATGTTATCCAAATCTCTATTTTCATAACTACTAGACCATGCCATCCAATACTCTATATTTTAAATTTAGACCATGTCACCCAGTATGCTAGTTTCATAACTACTAGACCATGTCACCCAATATTCTATTTACTCAATCACTAGACAATGTCACCCAGTATTCTATTTTCATAACTACTAGACCCTATCATCCAGTATTCTATTTTCATAAATACTTGACCACATCATCCAGTATTCTATTTTCAAAACCACTTGACCATATCAGCCAGTTTTCTATTTTCAAAACCACTAGGCCAATATACGATATAATAAAATTTTAATTTTCAAAACCAAAATATCATATTACGAATCATTCTATTTTCAAAACATTTAGACAATATCACATAGTATACTGTTCTTAAAGACATATAAAAGAGTATTCTATTTTCAAAATACCAAAGCCATATCAAATAGTCTAATTTTATATATAAAACCTGTTTATTGTATATTAATTTATAAAACTAGGTTTTTTTTTTAAATCAAAGACCGGGTAAATTGTTCTTAATAACGTACACAAGTCATATTTCAATATATAACAGTTTCAGAGAATAGATAATTTATTTTAATAATTAATGTACATCAGCAATTTCTTGGACTAAAAATTTACTATAAAAAGCAATTTTAGTCATTTATAACCGAGTTCCTACTCGAGATTATACAAATTATTTCCTGAGAGTAAAAATATATTTTATTTTTCAATATTTCAATTTAAAAAAAAAATTGCATGGCACTCAAATTGGTCCAAAGTCAAAGAGAGAGAGAGAGAGAGAGAGAGAGAGAGAGAGAGAGAGAGAGAGAGAGAGAGAGAGAGAGAGAGAGAGAGAGAATTTTCTCTAATGTGACAACGCGTTTCTGTTTAACTCATTCTGCAGTTTCATGTATTATAACAGAATCCACAGTTCACGAGAACAGAAAGAAATCATGCTTGTCAATGCTTAAGAATGAGTTTTTAAGGCAGATGAAATTCAAATTTATTCATATATTTCCAAGAGTAAGAATGAAAAATTGATGATTCTATTTTCATACATTCTAAGAGTGAAAAAAAAATTATATATAATATATATATATATATATATATATATATATATATATATATATATATATATATATATATATATATATATATATATATATATATATATATATATATATAACTTCCATTAACAGACGACCGAATGTCTCCTGAGCCAATCACGCGATATATAATAAGGTTCCTTCAAATCAATAGATGCATTTATGTCCACGATAATCAAAGAAACTCTCTGTATTGCAACTCATCTCGCATGCAAGAATTTGAAACTTCGAATAAGAAGGGCCAGAATAAATTACAATATGAAACACCAATATGACATAATGAGGCTGCATATCTTCATCTTTCAGCTCAAAATGAATGGCCGTTAACACGTACACTACTATTACTTGGGATCATAATGAGTGTTAGTTTTCATTGTCTTTCAACGGTTTTCATATATTTGAAAATGTGAATTATGATTTAAGGGTATGATTATGAAACTATATATGATCGATTCTCTGGTTCATAATGAATGAATTTCTAAATGTTTCAACTGTTATTTTTTTTTTAATGAATTTTATTCATAACATAGTATATAATCACATTTTTTCAGAATTTCAATATTATCTAATTTTGTTTTTTCATAAAAAGCACTGGTAAAAAATAACCTTTATATAAATTCATTTATAATCATTTAAGAATTTTCTTGATTACAAATTCCACATTCTGAATATTTTTTTCAAACTTTTTTATTTCTGCAACGCGATGATTTATATAAATATAAAAGGCTTATCACTCAATACACTGATAAAATATATCGTTTACAAATGCAAATTTATTACGTACAACAGATCACCCAACATCAAGTTTAAAGAACACACAATTAATCTTTGCAAAACCACCAAACTATTGTCAAACATTTTCATCCTTTCTTCATTATAAACATCTCATTCACCACACTCGATATCAAAGAGTGCAGCTGAGTTTTGCATTTAATTTTCACTTGGATCTGAGAGTCTCGTGTTGCAAAAACAAATAAAACTTATGACGCAATGCTTGTAGATATCCCAAAGTGTCTGCTGAGACTTTTGGCATCAATGCAGAACAAGAATATGGGAAGAGAAATTATACACATTTCTTTAATCCATGATTTAGATAAAGTCGTATATAAATCAATAGTAGAGATAAGGATCCCATAAATGCATATCTGTACACTGCTGATAATATGTTCCTCTGGTGTAATCAAATCTTTCTGCAGAATCAATCTATATTGATGGAGTTTATGTATAATTACATCCGATTTCATAATTTACAAATGTAGTTATATTACATCCCAATTAGAAATATAAAAAAATGCATATACATCACCCCCAGAGACGAAAAACAAGAAAAAAATAACTAAAAAGAATACAAAATTAAGTCACCAGAAAGCATGTAACACGAGCTTGAGAGATAAAACAAACTCAGAAGGACATTCAATGACAGATAAAACAACAATGAACAGCTAGTTCATTATCCTTTTTGCAATCTGATCCCGGAGCCGGTATTAAGCAAAGAAAAAAAAAATAGTCCCTTGGTATGGCTCATCTTAAGGCATTTTGCGAGTTTATCTCACTCCGAGGATACTGAATGAGCCTCTGGTTCACATGAAGTGATCTTCAAGACTACTTTATGCAACTCAGGGGCCCAGGGCTCAGCCTCAGACAGGCTCTTGAATCTCTGACCACCAACTTTATTCCTCTGTTAGCAACCGCCGCCCCTTCTACTACCCTACCGCTAATCCCTCCCCTACATGCAGAGGTTGCAATGCAGGTTGAATTCAGTAACCCTTATCAGACACGCTAGGAGACAGTACAGTGTTGCCAGACACGCAATGCAGCATTTCCATAGACTTAATACCCAACATAGAACTGAAAATGATCTGGTAAGACTACGCTTGATATTAAAAAATCTCTTAATAAAAACATTATCTAAAAACAGTCCGTAAATCTGTCTTAATGAGCTCTTAAATATCTCAGACCATAAGAGGCAAAATGACCTTCAGTGACATAAGAAACTGAACAATTGTAACGATTTGTTTCAGACAATAAAAAAGATTGTTCAGACATATCTGTATATTGTCACTGGTATTTATTCGTCCAGATGCTCAAGCGGTAGCGTCCGCGACATTGAGGTGTCAGATCGAGGGTTCGCGCCCCGTCACGGTCTGAGGTTAGCAAGGGCATGCACTCAGAGTAACGATTACGTCTGCCAAAACAAGTACTTCGCAAGAAGGCAACCGTCCTAGCCCTTGGTTGAAAAGGGAGTCCGTGACGTAAAACCGGAACAACAATAAGTTTCTGAGTCGCTGAAGAAATTCACTAAATTTTAAAAGAAATTTAGTGAAAATTTGAGTTTATTTTGGTCGAAGCTGTCTTTGAAAAACTGATTATAGCAAGAAGATTTTTTTACGAAATTTACTTGTGTTTGCCACTCAATCTGATTATTACTTTACTAAATTAATCTCTTTATTACTAATATTCTTCCGTTTTTCCCCTTCATCTCAACTGCCTCTTTGCCAAGCACCCCCTGGCCCAAGAGTAGAGGTTCTTAACCTTTTGACCGTGAGCGTAAATTTCAGTTCGTATTCAATCCGTCACGAGTTCATTTTTTTTTTTTTTTTTTTTTACAAAATATTTCTTTCCCAAATAAAAGCGAAATTTGAGGAAACAGAAGCTCAAGTGTTCCTATCTTGTGCTAGCTTGAGTTACATCAGCAGACACCAAAATTAAAATGAATGATTTGACTGGGAGTTCTTAAGAATTGAGACCTACCTTTTCACAGCAAAGAAAGGCTAGGTTAAGTTAGGTTAAAATTTGAGTTTAAAGGCCAAGATAAAATTTTGATCTAACTTAGCTTAACCTAACCTAACCTAACCTTTCTTCGATGTGGACAGAAGGCAGGTTCCAATTCTTCAGAACCGGAATCTCATAAAGCAGTTCTAGGCAATTCTCTAGGCAAGAAAAATACGTCCTGGTCATAAGGTTGAAAACCCCACTTGTGCTGGCATACCTAACCCACCCAGGTGAACAGGAAAGCGCCCACCCACAACCACCCAAACACCCCCTACCTGACCTTGCCTTTCAGCTCTTGTCTTATCCTATTTGCGAAATTTCTCTCTCTCTCTCTCTCTCTCTCTCTCTCTCTCTCTCTCTCTTAAGATGTGAAAGCAACAAGCTCGTGGCTATGATAAGAGGATACAACTCCTTGGTTCGAAAGCTTGCTCTTGTACTTTTCTTGTAAACAACATTCTGTGCATAAAATTCCAACCCTGTAGTCACCAAGATAGTGACGTAAATGCAATACTAAACCTTCGTACCTCACTGGAGGAGGATTTTGCTACTATTTCCAGATTGTTCTGAGTTCAAGACCCCGTGACGATTTTAAGAGCAACACATGAGCTGCTTTTAGATACAGTGATTGTCAGTTCATCACATCTAGATTCCGAAGGTCAGTGGTGAAACAGAACCTTCCAAATCATAGCCAGACTAGTAGATGATAAAACTATAAAATTTCAGGGTTGTAATTCCAAAGATAGCAAAATAAAATAACAACAACAACAACAACAATAATAATAATAATAATAATAATAATAATAATAATAATAATGTT
Organism: Halocaridina rubra; assembly: GCA_037179515.1. NCBI lineage: Eukaryota > Metazoa > Arthropoda > Malacostraca > Decapoda > Atyidae > Halocaridina > Halocaridina rubra. The sequence continues at coordinate 20,343 of JAXCGZ010007856.1, read as the reverse complement.
CTTGTTGTTCCGGTTTTACGTCACGGACTCCCTTTTCTATCAAGGGTTAGGACGGTTGCCTTCTTGCGAAGGACTTGTTTTGGCAGGTGTAATCGTTACCCTGAGTGCATGCCCTTGCTAACCTCAGGCCGTGACGGGGCGCGAACCTTCGACCTGACGCCTCAGAGTCGCGTACGCTACCGCTTGAACCACGGTGACTACAGAAATAATAATAATAATAATAATAATAATAATAATAATAAAATAGAATATGATAGTAAATATATTATCTTTGATATTAATCATATTATTATTATTATATTATTATTTTTATTATTATTATTAGTAGTAGTAGTAGTAGTAGTAGTTGTTGTGTGCAACTGTATATCCGATATTAGTTAGCGTATAATGAAGGTAGGTAAGACATTGTTTGTAGGTATATGAGTTGAAAAATATATGAATGTACACAATTGAGGTAAGTAGGTAAGCAGGGGATAAAGAACAATAAGTACGAAAATACGACAACAGATAATTAGGAAGGTAAAGCAGGTAAATTAGTAGATAGGAAGAGTGAGTAAGCAGTAAGAGTAGGTAGGCACAGTAGGTATACAAGATGTGTGTTTAAGTTGGTAAAACAGATTGAAAATAATGACGTTAAGAAGGTAATGTTGGTAAGTAGATGAAATAGGTATGTAGGTATTGTGGGTAAGTAGATGAAATAGGTAAGCAGGTATTGTGGATAAGTAGATGAAATAGTTAAGTAGGTACTGTGGGTAAGTAGATAAGATTGATAAGTAGGTAATGTGGGTAAGAAGATGAAATAGGTAAGTAGGTATTATGGGTAAGTAAAAGAAATAGGTAAGTAGGTATTGTGGGCAAGTAGATGAAATAGGTAAGTAGGTATTCTGGGTAAGTAGATGAAATAGATAAGTAGGTATTGTGGGTAAGTAGATGAAATAGGTAAGTAGGTATTGTGGGTAAGTAGATGAAATAGGTAAGTAGGTATTGTGGGTAAGTAGATGAAATAGGTAAGTAGGTATTGTGGGTTAGAAGATGAAATAGGTAAGTAGGTATTGTGGTAAGTAGATAAAATAGGTTAAGTAGGTATTGTGGATAAGTAGATGAAATAGTTAAGTAGGTACTGTGGGTAAGTGAGATAAGATTGGTAAGTAGGTATTGTGGGTAAGTAGATGAAATAGGTAAGTAGATAAGAACATTCCAACAGAAGGTACCTTGTAAGGAATTAAATAACAAAAACCTGTTGAATACAAAATTTCATTGTTTGGTTAGAGTAGTTTAGGTTAATCTCTATTTTGCCTCAATTCAATATTAAGCACCTAAAATAATATCAGGTATCTATCCTGGAATTGATCTAAAGGAGTTACGTAGGTAGATAAGGTAACCTGTCTTTAGTCTCAATCCCATAATAAGCACCTACAAATATCATCAGGTGTCTATTCTGCGATTGATCCAAAGTGGTACGTAGACAGTTAAGGTTGGGTTAGGTTAGCCTGTCTTTTGCCTCAATCCCATATTAAGCATCTAAAAATGACATCAGGTGTCTATTTTGGAATTGACCAGAAGTGGCTTTGTACGTAGGTAAGTATGGCAAGTTAATGTCTCTTAAACTTAAAAGAAAAGTGACAGGGCTGAAGGAAGATAAGGAGGAGGAGGAGGAGGAGGAGGAGGAGGAGGAGGAGGAGGAGGAGGACATAAAATGGAGCCCATTGGCTTTATCAAGGAGAGGTACTAGAGAGAGAGAGAGAGAGAGAGAGAGAGAGGAGAGAGAGAGAGAGAGAGAGAGAGAGAGAGAGAGAGAGAGAGAGGAGAGTGAGAGAGAGAGAGAGAGAGAGAGAGAAGAGAGAGAGAGAGAGAGAGAGAGAGAGAGAGAGAGAGAGGAGAGAGAGAGAGAGAGGAGAGAGGAGAGAGAGAGGAGAGAGAGAGAGAGAGAGAGAGAGAGAGAGAGAGAGAGAGAGAGAGAGAGTATTAGCAACTAAGTCAAAGGATTACTTAGGTACACTGATACCCTCCCTTAAATCTGCTACTACTTTTACTACCAAGGGAATTCGACAGTTAAAAATAATTTTATTTCTTTATGATTCTGACATCAGGATAGGCCAAAAAATACAAAATACATCTACCCTCATCGGACCTAGGCACGAAGGAAACAAAGAGAAACAGAGATGGGGAGTATTGTGACTTGTCAGATGTGAAGGGATAATAAGATATAGTGTAACGCATATCCAAGAATATTCGGTGTTGATGTAGGTAATAGGTTAAGAAATCATGTCCTCTAACTATCAAAGCAGGGAATGAGAGAGAGAGAGAGAGAGAGAGAGGAGAGGAGGAGAGAGAGAGAGAGAGAGAGAGAGAGAGAGAGAGAGAGAGAGAGAGAGAGAGAGAGAGAGAGAGAGAGAGAGAGAGAGAGAGAGAGAGAGAGAGAATCTTAAATATCTTAAAAAATGCTATGGCTTCACTCACCAAAATACCTATGTCTTAAGCACTGAAGTGTAATATCTCATATAATTCTGCCACTTATAGTATAAAAATACCTGAATATATTATAAGAGAATATTTCCACTTTCCTGAATAAAAATACTTGGTAAAGTTTTCTCTAATTCTTCACAGTCATTAGGATTTGCTTTTGTTATTACTATTATTATTATTATATTATTATTATCATTATCGTAGTCGCCGTGGCTCAACCGGTAGCGTCCGCGACTCTGAGGCGTCAGGTCGAGGGTTCGCGCCCCGTCACGGTCTGAGGTTCGCAAGGGCATGCACTCAGGGTAAGGATTACATCTGCCAAAACAAGTCCTTCGCAAGAAGGCAACCGTCCTAGCCCTTGGTTGAAAAGGGAGTCCGTGACGTAAAACCGGAACCTATTATTATCATTATCATTATTTTTATTATTGATGTTGTTGCTGTAATGTTTTAATAATTATTATTATTATTATTATTAGTGGATGATCCAGTTCTCCCACTTATACAACCTCTGTGGTCCAGTGGACTAAGCTTGGTGCTTTAGTCTACAGTTCCCAGTTTCATTTTCTGACAAGGAAGGGAGACTATTTGAAGATTATTATTGTCATCCCTATTATTATTGTTATTATTATCATTATTATTATTATTACTATTGTTAATCGAGTTACTGAGAAAAGAAGTCAGTCAACTTGGCGTCAGCCCCCAGCTCGGGTGAATAAAAAAGGTTTGTGTCAGAAAGGGCATCCTGCTGTAAAAACTTTAGGACATTATGGATTCACTTTCCCAAAGAATTCTGCAATAGTCATTGCTATCAGTACCCAGTCTTTGCTATATTTGTGGCTGATTTGCAGATCTCAGCATGACTGAGAATCTTGCTTGGAATGAAGAAAAAAATTATTTTCAATTGTAAAAGATCTTTAATTTTATGGATGACATATAACCCTCAGATCTAAGATAAATAGCTATTACAGTAGTTTGCAGTGCTAGTTGACAAATCACCTAAATAAGAACATATCTGTCATTTTATTATAGGAGACAGGATATCACAAGAAGTTAACGCTACATGAAAACTAAAGAAAACTTTTAATAATGGTGAATTCCATAATCATGGGTGACCTGATTTATAAAAATGGAGTGCAGGTACAACAAAGATATCTTTATTAAGATATACTGCATAAAAAGGCACATTAAGATTGAAGTTCTATAACAAAAAAACATGGAAAACCTTAAACTCTTTTCAGCTTCAGCCAATTACGCTGCGCATCTCACGAGGATTTTGCCATAAATTTTATGCATACCCTCAAGATGTAATTGTTTATTAATTCAATTCGTGCAAATTTTCAATATTCACTTTAAATTTCTATGAAGAAATGCTTGGTAAAAATTTATTTTTGAGCCAAGCCAATCAAATAACTCAGGCATTTTTTTTTACACTCACGATAGTTTAAATAAGCTAACCCACATTGAGTTTAGGTCAGGCAAAAACCTGCACTTCCTTGATGCAAAATCAAACAGTACCTCCCAATTAGTTAGAAGATATAATGACCTCATACTAAATAGAAAAAAATGGCAATAAAAATGCGAAAACATATAAATTTTCCCTGTAAAATAATACCCCCATAACGATTTGGTATTCCACCATAACTAATGGCACACAATTGAAGTGACTTAGGATGGAGAGTATTATATATATATATATATATATATATATATATATATATATATATATATATATATATATATATATATATATATATATATATATATATATATATATATATATATATATATATATATATATATATATATATATAAAAGCCTCGAACTAACTATATATATATATATATATATATATATATATATATATATATATATATATTATATATATATATATATATATATATAAAAGCCTCGAACTAACCATGCAAATGAGGAATATCTGAGCTAAAGTTTTCTTGAATAACATGTTGATTTTTTTATTCAAGTAATTTTATCTATATCCATCTTACGCAATGCCAATACAGCTCCTATTTATCCACACCAGGATAATCAGGTTAAATATGAGGGGTATTTTCAAAAGAAAATTGGTAATTATGAATCTGAAGACTATAACTAATTTGGACTAGTGAAAAGAAATTATCCTAATGATTACTCTGAGAAAGGATTGAGTATGATGGTCACACACATCAGAAATTAATGCGGATTTTGAGATATGCTGCCAATAAGTAATGGAAATGAACGAAACTTCAGTTTAACATAGAATGTCATCCAGGGAAAGCATACTGCAGGGTGTATATTGGCAAATTTTTACATTTGCACCCGTTTCAACTTGAGATGATAACTTACATTCTTCCTATGGTTTTTGGTGTGTTTTGAATGAATGTAACCTAAAAAACTGTGAGAAAATGAATGCTAAACAAACCTTACCTAGGAAAAATATTAATTTACAACGCTTCTCCTATGGCTTTTTATTCTCTTGAATGGATGTGACCTGCCCCTGTCGTAAATCACTAAGTCTTAGGTTACGAATAGGTTAGCATACGTGTTTCGACAGTTTTCAAAGTCACATTCATTCAAAACGCATCAAAAATCACTGGAAAATATAATTTTCATAACCAAATTGAAACGGATACAATTGATAAAGTTCACCTTTATATTCAGTAAAAAAGTATACTATACATTTACAATTCCTTTACCTAACTCTCGGGAGTCTGACCTTTGACCTCCTCCTTACCAACCTTACTTCAAATCTAACTTAGCTATTACAAGGTATTAAATGCCTTAATTATCCATATACCCATACATGGTTAGGCTAACCAAAGATTCCCTTTACCAACGCATACCAAATATGGAGGGATAGTGAATTTTTGGGAAAGAAAAAAACACTATGTACGTGGGGATTATTAACATAACAGAATTCACAAATGTACACACAATGGCCCCTTTCCCCCTTCTGAGGGGAGCGGCTAAGCCAAAGCACACATTCACCTATAGCCAAGACACATCCCAATCGCTCCTCTTATCTCCTTGGGGAGAAAGGCGTGGCTGGTAATAAAATCATAGGTAAAAATTCTCAGGTTAGGTTAGACTCTTTCCTGTGAATTTCTTTTACCTGGATCCGGGCAAGGATCTTCTGCCGTGAGTACCGACAGCCGCAGCTGGTTTACCCCAAAATAGAATGTCCTGCTAAGTAAATTCACTGCTAGTGAGATCTAGCCAAATAGCCCAGGTAAGCTAGCATCACTTATTCTAGCTACCGGCAGTGAAACATTTACAAAAGCTCTTTTGGGAATCACTCCGGAAATGCCTACCAAAATAACCAGCATTGCCTACCAAAGAGAAAAAGAAAAAAATCCTTTTGTTTACATCGAAATCTTCCAATCTGGCCTGACCTTAAGGGTCTCTAATATGAGAAAATAAATGGAAATACTCACTCTTTAACCACAAAAAATGGATCCTCCAAAGTCATGTCCACATGCGAGGGCGAAAAAAATGCGTCAGAAATCCTCCAAAGAGTTATTAACACAATCACCCAATCGACATCGGATGATAAAAAATTCTTCGCGATAAGAAAATGTAAACAGTTCCAATAATATTTTGCCAGGTGTTTATGTCATGTGGTTTTTTTTATCTATATATATTTTCTTAGCATAATATAATAAATAAGCAATATAATAATCCAAAATTCACGTTAATGACATGATAATAAAACGAAATCATATCTTTTTATCAATTCAAAATTATAATTTTTATAGGGGTCTTAATTACCACTCAAACATGAACCGAAAACTTTATATATTAAATACTAAATATATACTAAGTACATATTCCATATATAAATACCTCATTTTTATATAAAATAGGCATTACTTAATTTTCTGAAGAACTTGCGAGTGTGCTGACGATTTTTTCCCGCCATTGTTGTGAACGAGTTTGTGTTTACATTTGTTTCTTATTCATTTTATTACCTTCAAATTACTCTTTTTTCGTCGTTTTGAAGAATGGAAATTGAAGAGGCCGTTGAAGGTATAATACATTCCAAAATTGTATCTCTACTCTACCCTAAATAACGAATTTAATATGCTATCAATACGAGATTAAAAGTTGGCTGGCCGACTGGGCCGAGTGGTAAAGTTCGCGACTTTGTTTCCTCAGGTTGTGGTTTTGAGGCCCGCCAGGGACTGATGTTAAAAAGAGCATTCACTTAGGATAACAGTTGTACCTGCCAAAACCATTGGTACTCGAGAATTTGACCCATAGGGAGGGGAGCAAGGATGCCTCCTTCTTGCTCTCCTGCGTGTCGTTAAAGTTGACTAAATGGGGTGAAGCGAGGGGACTGGGAATCCCCTCCTCTATTTTCTCCCCGCAAAGAATTAAAAGTGTTTTGCTTTCACTCAGTCACCCCAATTATGGGGGGTATATGGCTCTTGTTTATATAGATAGAATTGGATGATGATATGGTACCCTCTGCGCTTTTCATTTCCATCAAATCCAAGTCAAAAAGACCTTGAATTGTAGTATCGCAAGAGGCGGCTGTTACCGTGAGCCACCCTACTATGTAAGAATGAAAGCATATAATGAATGAGAACTTGCAAAGCATGCAGAAGATAATGGTGCAGAGGTGTGGACTTTCATACCTGAAAGAGATTTTCATCGTTATGCATGCAAAAAAATGGTAATAATTGATATGTAATTTACTTTTTTTAAGTATGACAGTTGGTGAATTCACCCTTCCGAAAAGCATTTTACTGGCAATGAGTGAAAGAATATGATAAGATACATGCTTAGCTTAGCATGTGAAAGTGTGTGTTCTGACTCGGCCACCCCCTTTCAAGGGGGATTGCAGCATTTGTATGTGTATATGAGAATTGTTTTTTCACTCTTGTTCGTGGCCATCCTGTTGCCGTAGAAAGAAGAAGAAGCTTAGCATGAGTTAGCACAATGAGACATAACCTAACCTTGACAGATGTCAGTGAGCAAAAAATATAAAAATTTTCTCAATGATAAAACCTTCATAAAACAGTGAACCAGAGGCCTGGATCTGAAATATAGATTTTCATTCGTTTGAAATTGTTCTCTGTTTACGGTGTGTATAAGCGAGACTAAATTAAGTAAATGTGATCGGAGAGATAATTAGGATATTATTTTGGTATTGTTTATTTACTTTTATATACATTGTTTTTATTTCTTCATTGGTTTTGGAGAACTTGGTGATTCTAGCTGAAAAACATTATGTATAAAAAAAGGATCATTATTAGTATGTTTTTTCCCTGCAGAGTATGACTTGGACTCCCTAACAGCATTGTTGGATGCTGAGGATAACGACGAGGAATGGAACGTTGACAATCCAGCGACTGATTCAAGGCAGGGAAACTCAGACATAGAAAACTCCAGTCAAGTGACGGGCATATCAGATGTGAATGATATTAAGGAGTCTTCATTATCCAACTGTGACATTGTTACAGAAGAAGACTTAGGACTCTTAATGTCCGATGATGAAAAAGAAGAATCACAGCCATCAACCAGCCGGAAAGTATCAAGTTTTAGCAAGGCATTTTCGGGATCAAAATTTTCTAGGAATGGAAATAATCAATCAGTTTCCGACAATGGCAAGAGCCAGATTGACATTGATCCCTTAGAGGAAGAATTGAGACTGATGGAGGAACGTATGAAATCGCTAAAAGATCAGTTGGCCAAGAAAAAAAGATTGGGAAGTAAAGAGGGTGAGACCTCAAGACAGAACTTCACTAAATTAACTAATGTCGCTCATCAATCAAAACGCACTATTAGAACTCTTTCTGGAAATGAAGAGGTCAAGTTTTATGAGACTTATGGCAAAGAAAAGAGTCACATCCACACTGGGGACACAGATTCCGAAGATGAGGAAGACTACAGAAATCCCTTTGATCAGAAATATAACAGCTATGGACGAGAGATCAAGAAGCGTATCGCACATGAAGCAACAGAAAAGAGCAATATATCTCATAACAAGAAGGATGAAATAATATCAAGAGTCAAGGGTGCAAGCACACAGAATCCTGGCTGGAAGGGTGTAGATGGTTCATTGGTAGCCCTTAAGCATAATGGCAATATTGCGCAGACATTGGAGAACGATAAAAATGCAGTCACAGACTTTTTCTCAGGCGTACGACTAATCAACCCTTTGATCACGCAAGAAGCAATGAGAGAGAGGATGGAAGGGCGAAAGATGGTCCGCATGTCTTCAATCAATTTACATGTCAGAGGTGGAGACATTGAAGGAGATTGGGTAACTATCGGTGTTTTGATATCAAAGAGTGACCCAAAAACATCTCAGAAAGGTACACAGTACTCCATATGGAAGTTGAGTGATCTACAGGATTGTACAAAGACCATAGCATTATTTCTCTTCTCTGGCGCTCACAAGAATTTATGGAAGCACAGCATTGGTACTGTGATAGGGATTCTCAACCCTTCCATAATGAAAGACCGCCAAGGAGACAAAAGTACGGAATGTCTCACTCTGTCTATTCATGATTCCAATAAAGTGATGATCATGGGAAGCTCCAAAGATTTGGGATGGTGTAAAGGAAGAACAAAAGCCAATGGATTCTGTAAATCTTTTGTGAATAAAGCCACCTGCGAGTTTTGTATATATCACATTCAACGAGAATACCAGAAAGCCACTTCCAAGAGGGCTGACCTTCAGTCTTCTTTTACGAGAGTTGACCCCAAAAGACGTTTACAAGATAGAGTATTGGGGAAAGATCAGGTTTTTTACGGAGGTCAGCTCTTCACGGCTGCGTCACCGAGCAACGTTGTCAAAGCGCACAATGCATTAAAAGCCAAAGATCTGGCTACCCTGAGTTCACTGAAAATGAAGCTTAAAACAAAAGAGTTAAAGGAAGATGATAAGAAAAATTCATTTGTTTTGAAACACATGAGTAACAGTGAATTAGAAGCCATTGGCAGAGTGGCCCAGAAGAGTGAAAACTTTAGTGAAAAGTTACTGGCACCAACGCCAGGAGCGAGAAACTTGCTGTGTCATATGGCAAAAGAAGAGACTCAAAAAAAGATCGAAAAGGGAGAAATACGCAGTATAAGTGCCAAGGAACTACTAAATATGACGCACAAAAAGATTTTAACCCAGAAAAATAAAATTGTTGAAAATAAATCAAATTTGCCAAAGTCTAGAGTATCTTTCCCTCCAACTGCAAGTCCCCTCCTTGGTCGTGGAATGCAACCCGGTGACGATGTCGACTTGGAATTTTCTCCACCTCCTTCGGGTCTAGACGCGAGCAAATCTAGAGCTTTATCCGTGCTTAAGGCAAAAGGAGGCATTCAAGCAGCTAACCCTAATTCAATTAGAAATGCAACCAAAGCATCCGACCCAGAGTTTCAGAACAAGGTGCGTAAAAGGTTGAATACAACTTCTGGGTCTGACAGCGAGACGTCGCAACCCAAGAAATCGAAACTACAGGAAGCTGTCATATCAAAACCTGGCCAGTCAAAACTTGGGAGCATAGATGTTAACTCTGAGAAATTCAGGGCAATGTTGGAAACGAAGTCACGTCATACAAACCTCGTTGATTCCGTTGAAAATGAAGCCCTTGAAAAATATTACCAGGTTTTGGAAAAGAAAGAAATGCTAGAGGAGAAGATGGCATCTATTATGGAAGTGCCTACAACGGCTTATGTATGTATAAAGGTAAGAAATACTGCTCTTTAGTGCTAGAAATTTTGTAGGTCAAGTCTTTGAGAATTCTTGTTATTCTTCATTATTTGCAACATCCTAACTGTCTGAGCCAAAGCCTTCATGTAGTTCTCTGCTGTTAGATGTTAACGTACTCACAGCTTTTATGTGAGCTACTTCCTTTCTTGATGAAAACATGATTCGTATGAATACGATGATACGCAGAGCTCTGCAATAGTATTAGTAGGGATGTGGCCTCTAAGCCAGATTAATGCTGTTTTATAATGGAAAAGTTTTTATTCCTAAAAGCATGCACATTTCTGGGTGGTTATTTTTTTTGTACCCACTGAAGCCAGCAGGGTGACCAAAAGTAAATTAAGAAGCGATTTAGCAGAGCTTCATCTTTACCTCAAAGCGTAAAGCCTTTCATTAGCTATTCTGTTGCAAACAATACAAGAATTATAGGGTGAATGAGATTGCCAGCCCTTTTCTCCTGTATCCCATTGAATTGATATATGACCAGGGATTATGAAGATAGAAGGCTTCTTCTGTCATCATCAGGGATGAAGTAATGTATTTGGTCTTTAGTATATCCATTCTATTTTGGATATTATTTAGCTTCTGGGCCTCATAGCAGAAGATCCTCTCCCACTTACCTTGTAGATGATCCAAGCAGGGTGGTTGGGGGAAATATGGCAACGTACTATCCCCAAGAGCTATGAGGCAAAATTGAGTAATGTTTGGCTCTGGTGATTGTGTGTACTTTGACACAACCACCCCTTTCCAAGGGAGAATACAACTATTGTGTAGGTATGTCTAGAATTCTAACTCAATTTCGTTTATAACAATATTGTAAATGATTCATTTTTTCCTGATTGGCACCAAAAGTGCAAATACATGGCCCTGTCAGCTTCAAACTTTTGTCGCGAAGAAAACCATCCCCTGAAGGCTGTCAAGGTCAAGAAGAGATTCTTTGAGTGCAAGAACTGCAAAAGAAGAACAACCTCTCTAGATAAATTACCCAGGAATCCATGTTCTAACTGTAATCAGAATTCGTGGCAAAGAGTCTCTATGGGAAAGGTAAGCCTGTTTATATATATATATATATATATATATATATATATATATATATATATATATATATATATATATATATATATATATATATATATATATATATATATATATATATATATATATATATATGTATGTATGTATGTATGTATGTATGTATGTATGTATGTATGTATGTATGTAGTATGTATGTATGTATGTATGATGCATGCATGCATGCATGCATGCATGCATGCATGCATGCATGCATATATACATACATACATACATACATACATACATACATACTACATACATACATACATACATACATACATACATACATACATACATACATACATATATATGTATGTATACACACAATATAGAATATGTATAATAATTTCAGTTGTTTATTTACATTCTTCTCCATATACGCGACATGAAAACTGAATATAAAACTCAGTCCCCAGTAAATGTCATAATCCTGGACTCAGGTTTTCCTGGTCTGTGTGATCCCCTTCATAAGACTTTAGCTATCTCTAATATACTAATGAGGGGAGGGGCAAGAATATCTCTCTTCGTCATAAAAGCTGATGAAAAGTGGCAAAGCGAGGGGACTAGAAATCCTTTTCTCTGTGTTTTCCTTCCATATAGAGCCAAGGTTTTTTCTTTGACTCAGCCACACCCCTGATATGAGGGATTATGGCTCTTGTAAATAGATAGACTAATTATATGAGTGATGCTGAATATTTTTTGCTCAAAGGTACAAGTATAATGTCATTAACAGATCTACTTAGTTAAATACGGTATAGTACATAGAGTACTTTATGCATGACTCTACGTAGTACTTATTGCCTCCTAACTGCATGCATTTCAATTTCAGGCCAAAGCAGGACCAAAATTGGACTCCGAGATACTGTCTCTACGTGGCGACGAACTCAAACATTACAGCGGGAGTAGTGATAAAGTTTATTTACATGTTTAGTCTTCCCTTAGCATCTTAAACCCGGACTATTTATTCCCCTGTAAAGGTTGACGTCAAGTTAGAAATTATCCCTTCTTTTAGCTATTCTGTATCCAGATATGTCTCGGTATTCGCAATACCTTTTGGCATCGAAGGAACATATACAAAGCTGTTGTATATAGATTTGTACACCCGCTTTTATTAATTTAAGAGATTGACTGATTTAATTTATAATGAATTCTTTTTAAATAAACAAAGAATATGGTTGTAATCTTTTTAATGTAGTTATGTTTTTGTTATATATCCTGTGATCTTGTTCAAAAGATTTCTCAACATACATTTTGTGTCCACAGTAGTGTCATATTCGAAATGCAGCTACTGTCGTAGCTGTTCAGATATGTAACATATCACCTCATACAATTAAACACATTATGGAGAGTTTGCACTGCTCACAATCACATAGGTGAACAACTCAGTATACACTACCTGAGAGCTTTGTGGGAAAGCTCAGGCTTGGCAGTGGCTTTCCTTAGGGAATTTGGGCTGTTCTGCCAAGCAGCTTAGGGAGTAGCAACAGCCCTTTTACCTGGCAACAAAGCTGGAAACTTTACTGCTAGTCTGGGCTAAATATATGGAAGTACCTAGCCCATTTTGAACTTCCCCCCCTCTTGATGCTGCTGATTAGCTCCAAAGGAAAGGAGTCAGTACATTTGGAAATCAAGCAGCCTTCCATATAGCAGAGGATGGTTTGGAGTACTCCTCCACACCAAGTGCCTTCGGGTCTCTCCCTCCGGATTTTCTCAGGGTTTACTCCCAAAGTCTTTCTTACTCCAGTGTGCACCAGCAATACAGCATATGCAGGTAGTACGACACTACTGTTAACAGTGGTAGAAGACATTTGAGTAAGGTTTAAGACAAAACTATACTTGGTATACAATTTTAGTACCATATCCAAATTTGTATAGTAGTATATCTCATAAGTTTTTTTGGGGCTTGGTGCCATCTCCAGTGGCAAAAAGCAGGCCCTCCACAACCACTTCAAAGTTTTTGAGATGGCAGAACTAAATTCCAACCCTTGGCATTCTTAGTATGCCTCTCTTCCAGGTTGTCATATATTAGATTTTAATCGAGGAAGGAGGAATTGAGGTATCACTGCTCCTCTATTTCACTTGGCCTAGAATTCATGTTTAGAAGCAATGAGGAAAGGGAGAGTGATTTAATGACTTGAGACATGATAAAGATAACAATACCAGTTGGTGGTACTTGACTGGTTGAAGCTTGTAATCAACTCGGTACTGTATGAATAAGAAAAGGGGCTGCAGTAAATTTAAATTTAATTTAAATTTAACCTTTATTTCCATTTCATTACAATGGGTATTCGTCAGCCAGGGCAAGCCCCAACCCCCCACTGTGATGTCCAACCACAGCAGTTCCTGCCAGTAAACAGCTTAAACTCTCGGTCTTGGACGGGGACCGATCTTTCGACCTCGTGAATGCGAAGCCAGCGCGTTACCACTGTACTAGCCAGCAGTAGTTGTGTCCAAGAGTAGGGAAGTGACTATCGCAGGTTCGATCCCACTGCAGGGCGTTTGGAAGGGTATCCATCCTTAATTCTCCAGCTCCATCTTGTCTGTGTCCACCCCTATTTGAATGGGGACCAATTGTGGCACATTAAAGGACGCAGTATGAATTTGAACAGCTGTAGTCCAAGATGAGGAGGTAGTCTATGCAAGCATCCACCTCGGTTAGAATATATTTAAGGTGTTTAAACGAAATTGATTTCCTTATATTTGATTTCTTTCCCCCAAGGAATACCAGTCCTCGTAGCCTGAGCTAATGAGAATACTGGTCCACCATGAACCCAATGGTGAACCAAAGAAGCCATTGAGTTTACAAAGGATAATGCCACTGAAGAAGGAATACTTCATAAATATTGAAACGGGTGCACCCACGTGGCAGCAGAGATCACCGTTATATGTGTCACAATCAGTCCCCATTCAAATGGGGGTGGACTCCGACTTGTTGGAGGTATAAGGGGGATTAAATATGGATGCCCTTCCTAATTCCCCACAAAGGAATTCAGCCTGCACTATACACTTCCCAACTCGCACTATATACTACTGAGCTACAACGGCCCCCTTACGGGAGAACAGAATAATGATTTACATGTTCCTCATGTATGGTAAAGTAACTTTTTCAAGAGTTACTGTCTTGTTTCCTTAGGAGCTCGCAAACTTAAATGCCAACATGACTAAGTTGTGGTGTTTACGAAGGCAAAAAGTTTTGCAATTACAGTACAGGCACGTAAGGGATAAAATACAAGAAAACTATATCTATCACGGTCATCTTTATTACAAGATGTCAAGGGTAAAATAAAAAATGAAAAAAGTCCTATATTAATGAAAAATAGTGCAAAGCAATATTAGAACTATTTTTATGTGAAGCATCCAAGTACAGAATAAATAAAAAACTTTATTTACATTAAATGCACTTGACTCTAACAAAGAAATTTTAATATTTTCTTAAGACATAAAAATTAAATTATCAGAAACTCACTAAAGAATATGTTTAACCTCATTAAGAGAATATGTCTCTAATAATTAAATCCAGTATAGAATATTCCAACTGTATGTAAATCTTAAAACATCAATTGCTAACTAATGATAATGTACTAAAAACTTGTCATTCCTATTCAATTTACTAGAAAGAATATAATAATCCTCTTGAAACATAAATATTGTTAATATAGTATTACGAGTTAACAATTATATATTGTGTAAACAAGTAAGTGAATTATAGTTTACGGTTTTACGCATAAACCGTCATGCCGTTTAGTTTTGCCAAACTGACGCCGTTTAGTTGCAATGGTTTCTTTCTACTGACGTCTGTGTATAACTTGGGATTAGCGTGAACATTTAGTACTCTCTTGACTATTTCCTCGAATTTCGCTGCCGGTAAGATACCGTCGCCGCAGGGATTCTCTAAAAGAACGCAACCTTTTTTGCTGCTACTCTCTACATTAACATACCTAGAAAAGAAGGAAAAATAAGACGTACATTTACAGGACTCGGATAAACAAATATTGCAGGTAGTAATATACGCAGGAATATGTGCTCTGTCAATTTAATGTTACCCGCTACGCCACTCTGTATCTAAACCTCTTCACTAGCAAATTTTTTTCAAAAACCTTTGCAATTCCAAAACAAATTACGTGAGAAAATATTTACAGAAGCCATTTTTGATACATTTGTTATTGAAAAGTCAGCGATGCTGTTAGTGGGGTTGGCAGACGTGTGATTAATACAAAAAACTCATCTCTGCCTTTGGAATGGGCAAGAATACTTGTTTGCCTTGGCATATTGTGGTGCAGCGGTAGCAACTAGGGCTGGTAGAATACTGGTGCCTGGTTCGATCCTTGTCCAGGGTTAAATTAGCTTTCATATTTGCAGGGCAATTATGTGGGGGTCAGTGATTTCCTGTAGGTCTGCCTGATTATTCAGCCACTGCCCCGAGATCACTGGGTCCACGTGATTAAAGAGAGGGCTTGGAGTACTGACTATATGGTAGGTATATAGTTGGGTTTTAGCGCTATCAATGTCACTTCCCTCTGCCTCCCTTTGATGGGAGGGTCTGTGTCAAACAAAGCAAAAGATCACTTGCGTATATATATGTTGAACCAAGTGATATTCTGGAGATGATTACTAATACTGCTCAGAAATCGCTTGAGGTCCTCCACACAAGACATGCTGAAGGTTTATATTTTCTCAAATTGATCCATTTTAAGCAGGGACTAACAAAAAACTGAATGAATGGATCGTGTACAAAATTTTTTTTTATACATCTACGGACTAGTTCCCAGGTTATGTGATAAATATATTAAAATTTATCAATGGAAGAGAAAGAGAGGGCATTCTACTCATGTACCACAAATGCTGCAAGCATTAAACTAAATATAGGGGAAGACTATAGGGGCAAAGGAGTGAGGAGATGGCAATTGGTTCCTTCATCTTTTCTTACCATGAAACAACTACAGTGTACTGGGAGAGGTAAGTACAAAGTAACACAAAGCCACGTTGCCTTAATTCTTTATTATGAATTTATACCAGCCTGCTGACTTCAGCTGCATAAGGCACCTTGTTGATTAAAAACAGGATGATTTAAATGTAACACTTAGAGAGCTAAAGGGTGTGTAGAATTGATATAAGAAGTCAAGAGACTGTAGTGTTTCATCATACTCTGACCATTGTACTAATCAACAGAGAGGTCCCTATCAAAAATTTTACTGAGACTGCCACCCTTTGACTTCTAAAACCCGTGGAAAAAAAGTGAGGAGTACTTTCTACCCCAATATCAAGGATAATAATTCCTAAAAATAAAAATACACAACTTACTTGCTATACGGCCTGAGTGCAGACGTCGCGACCGGAACTTTGCATGAAGTGTAAGTAATGACGACAGTTTTTCCGGATAATGTTGAGACTTTGACGGAACCAGGTACTTCCTTTCTTTCGACATGTAACTTGGCATGCTTCAAGGGGAATCCCCATACAGAATGCGCTGCTTCTAGCAACTCCTGGCAGGAATTTATGACGGATGAACCCACAGGGTTTTCCAAGAGAAGAGTGCCACTGCAACTGCTAACACCGAATCTTGGCGGACCGTCGAGAATGATATTGACCCAAGGACAAGTCATGCCTCCCTTGGCACCTTCGGAATCAACCGTGGACACTGCAGCAGATGTTAGAGCCCATCCTGAGCAGATTCCCTGAGTAATGACCAGCCTCAAAGAAGCTTCCTTGATTTCTACTACTTCGTCAATAATGACAGAGGTGCTGTTTTTCTGGTATAAAGGCCTGCATGGAGTCTTGGTGGAAGTTTCGATGTACTCTAAATGAGACGACAAGATGCGAGAAAGGTCAGCATACTTGTTATCTACATGGTACCACACAGTTACTTCGTCCGTCGGAACTAATTTGGCTTTCTTCCTCAGCTTCTGAACTCGATTTACGACTTCGCGTGCCAATCCCTCGTCAAGCATCTCTTGGGACGGTGTAATATCTAAGAGAATTAAAGCGGTGTTATCAGAATGGGCTTCGTATTTAGAGGCTAACTCAGAAGCTCTCTCCCCGGTAAAACTGTACCTGACAATTAACTCGCTAGCATCTATTTGATGTCCCAGGAGTTCAATCGAACCCGAGCTGAGCATTGTCTGAATCTCCTCATCCTTAAGCTCAGCGACTTTTTGTTGGACCTTTTTAACATCTCCCTTTAAACGAGCTCCGAGCAATTTGAAGTTCATGTCCGCTCTTAGTGACACTCCATACTTTTCTTTGTCTGTAGAGACAGTAACAGACTTCACGTTCAGCTCATCCTTAACGTAACTCTCTAGTCGTAGGACATCATTCAGTATCTGTTGGTCTTTGTGAATAACGACAACTTCAGGCAATGGATACTTCATCGGCGTGTTCACTTTGTCACGAAGGTATCTGCCCAGTTCAACTACGCTTTGTAAAATTGATACGCAGGCCTCAATCTCAGGACATATGAGCTTTCTGACGGGTTGGGGCACCATCAAATAATGCACAGAGTTTGTATCACCCTGAGGAGAGAAAAAAATAAGAAACACATCACCACATAAAACGTAACATAGGGAAGATTGCACTGCTTACAACCGCATACAGTAACAGCTCAACATACACTTCCTGAGAGCTCTGTGGGAAAGGCTGGGATTACTAGTAGCCTTCTGTAGGGACTCAGTGCTGTCGGCCAGGCAGCTTACGGAACAACAACAGCAACAATATAAAAAATGCCTAGTGAAACATTTAAATGTCACTTTTTTATGAGTCTCAAGCTGTCAAAGGTAATAGAAACCTACAGTATGTATATTATCAGCAAAAATACTGTATTATAATTCGCAAAGTATAGAGAAAACTTATGAGAGCAACAAAATCTAACAGTCATCAGGCTGATAATATTTATGTAACACAAAATTTACAAAGTTACAATGTGCTCTATGAGAGACTAGATACATGAATAAAAAAATCTTAATTCCCAGTTTTATGAGCAATATTATGTCAGTCTCTTATTTTACTATTACAACACCAACATCCTTCGAAAAGGAGTATAAGGCAAGTATGAAACAAATTACTAAAATAAGATAGAAAATCATAAAAATGGACACATACCAGTAGAAATTTACAAGACATCAGAGAAAAACATAAATTTAGTTACAGAAATAACACCTACCTGCCCAAGTGCACCTGGCTTGAGCGCTCGCTTCAGATTCTGATACATAGTTTCCGTGATGAAAGGAGTGAAGGGTGCCATTACCCTGATCATGCAAAACAATACAGAATATAAGGTTTCTAATGCCCTTTCACAATCCTCCTTATTCGTGTCGCCCTTCAGCCTCTTGCGGTTAAATCTCACGTACCAATTCGTGAGGTTGTCAACAAACTTCACGAGCCGAGGGGTGACCGTGTAGAGGCGATAAGCAGCCATTTCTTGGTGAACGAAGCTAAGGAGAGACTGGGTGAAGGAGAGAATCCATCTATCCATTACATTTGATGATTTGCCCATGACACTCTCCTCATATTCAAAGAGTTCCCCTTCTTCCTTCTCGTACCTAAATTGAATTATTTAAAAGAATCCGTTAATATTTTTGTATGACACGAAAGTGCAAATATGAGTACGCTATACTTCACCATAAGTATGCATCGTTTTGTATCACAATCAGTACCCACTTATATGGGAGTGGATGTAGACACATTGAACCTCAACCACTGAATATCTCTACTGCTAGAATATGTGTAATTATAAGATAAAGAATGGCCAAGGTACGTGGAAGTCCTATTTAGCTCTATGTTGCAGTTGGGGTCATCTTGTTAGATTAAGCGGGATGCATCGTCTAAAAATATATTGTGTTCCTCTGCCAAAATTTTGAATTGCCATATAATTCTGAATCGAGTTTATGAAACTTTTTTTGGAGTGCTTGTAAAGATAAGTAATCCACAAATTCCCATGTAAAATTAAACAGCCCCCTAAATTGTTAGGCTTAAATAGGGTAGGGTATGTTAAGTTAATTTAGGGTAGAGTAGGGTGGGTTAGATTAGGTTAGGTGATATGCCTTGTAAATACGAATAACCTTAGAGCACCCTAGGGTTATTCTCCTTTACAACATGTGATTTTTTAAGCGATATGCCACATCCTGCTGAACTCGCTCGGCAGGGTAACCACAACTGCAGTAACTGCAATAAGGTAACAGGAACTAAACATATCAAGCCAATGCTCACCTTCTCAGGACTCTGCTCTGTATGAAAAAATTAGTAAACAGTAAAGAATAGTGAATATGGGTGTGGAATTTCTTCTGACCTTCTACTAGATCACACACATACAATGGTCAGAGTCCCCCTTGTAAGGAAGTGGACAAGTCAAAGGAAACACATTCACTATGAGCCAGACAAAGCTCAATCACTCCTCTTGCTTCACTGGGTTTTTGGTGTATGTGTGTGCTTTGACTACTATTTAGAGACACTGAATAGAATGTTCCTACCTCTCAACCTGCTGAACGAAGAAACGATACGCATTGAGCCAGGGAATAAATACTTCTTTCAGGAGGTTGAAGACGTCGCTCTCTTTAAACCGCAAGTTCTCGCCTCGAACTGAAGGACTGTAAAATGATCTGGGTTTCAGTATCTTCAAGAAAGTCACTTATAATTAACAGTTTAATATTCACTAAGTCTCATATGACCATTTTTAGCAATAAAAACGATTACTTTAACGTAACATATTAAGGAATAAAAAAAAATTTATTAAACTGTAGTAAATATCAGTATATTGCATCTGTAAATCCTAGAAAAATGAGGCTTGATTTTTAAATATACATCTTTTATATTTAATGAGAAAAGATCCACATAAAACTGAACAAACAAAACATATTGATACAATAACAAAAAGGTAAAAAAATATTAGATATGATTATCAGGGTATAAAACATCTTCTCCAGAGTACACTGCTTTTTTATCAAATGTTAGAACGAAGGACATCGTCGTAAAATACAGAAAAAGAGATCATTTACGTAGTACTAACACACACTGAAATAGAATTACCTATTGGTTAAATAAAGCCTGAGGGAATCTGCACCATACTTGTCTACCATGTACATGGGATCTGGGTAATTCTTTTTTCG
>JAXCGZ010007855.1:57500-86914 GCA_037179515.1 Halocaridina rubra | reverse complement strand
ACCCACACAGTGGTGAGGACTCATTCGGGGCAAGATTCCTAGATTGCGTACAAGGGAATTTCCTACACCAACATGTAATGGAACCAACGAGGGTCAGGGGTGGGGATGAGCCATCACTACTTGATCTGGTGTTCACAGATAATGTGTTGGATATTGAAAAAATTGAGTATGAACCACCAATTGGAAAGAGTGACCAGTGTGTGTTGTTGATGGAGTATATCATTGAAGATATTCTTCCTGAGAGTAGAGGCACTGAGGACATGAGGAGGAACTATCGGAAAGGAGATTACATCAAAATGAAGGAGCTTTTTGCAGTTCTTGACTGGAGAACCTTATTTTACAACAAATCT
The DNA here is from genome assembly GCA_037179515.1 of Halocaridina rubra. Lineage (NCBI taxonomy): Eukaryota > Metazoa > Arthropoda > Malacostraca > Decapoda > Atyidae > Halocaridina > Halocaridina rubra. The sequence continues at coordinate 86,564 of JAXCGZ010007855.1, read as the reverse complement.
GTACAAGAAATGTATGACATCTTTTGTGAGAAATATGGGAAGATAGTAGATTGCTGCATACCTGTCACCAAAGTAGGTGTAATTCATGCCAGAGAGAAATGGTTCGATAATGGGTGTAAAAGAGCTAAGGAGTGGAGAGACAAATGCTGGAAAAGGTATAGGAGGAGAAAAAACATAAATGCCTGGCAAACCTACAAAAGAGCAAGAAATGACTACCTAAGTAAAAGGAGAGAGGCAGAGAGAGACCATGAGAGGGACATCACCAGGAAGGCTAAAGAAAATCCCAAGCTTTTCCACAGCTTTATCAGAGGAAAACTGAAGGTAAAAGAACAGGTTTTAAGGCTAAAGAGAGCGGATGGAAGCATCACTGAGACGGATGAAGAGATCTGCAAAGAATTGAACAAGGAGTTTCAGTCAGTATTTACAGTAGAAAATACCCCACCCCCTCAGATTGCAGTGATAGAAGCTCAAGGGCCGGTATTAGAGAACATCAACCTTACAGCCACAGAGGTATGCAAAGCGCTGATGGATTTAGATGTTCATAAAGCTACAGGTCCTGATGACATATCCCCTCATGTGCTTAAAAAATGCGCAAACACAATATCAGTGGCACTAAGTATCATATTTAAGGAGTCACTGGAGTCGGGGGAGATTCCAAGATGCTGGAAACAAGCAAATGTGATACCTATCTTCAAAAAGGGAAGGAGGGATACGGCTCTGAACTATAGACCAGTTTCCTTGACCAGCATAGTTTGCAAAGTTATGGAGAAACTACTAAGGAAACATATCTCTCTTCACTTGGAATCCTTCAACTTTTTGTCAGTGAGGCAACATGGCTTCAGAGAAGGTAGATCAACAGTAACAAACTTATTAGAATTTTATGATGAGGTAAGCCAAATCTTACAGGAAAGAGAGGGCTGGGCAGATTGCATATTCCTAGACTTCCAGAAAGCGTTTGACATTGTTCCACATGGGAGACTTATTAGGAAGCTGCAATCAATGGCTAGAAAAGGTGGAAATGTTTTGGAATGGATAAAAACTTACTTAGAAGGAAGGGAACAGAGGGTTAGAGTAAGACACTCAGTGTCTGAATGGAGAAGAGTTAGTAGTGGAGTTCCACAGGGTTCAGTTTTAGGGCCACTTTTGTTCCTTGTATATGTAATTGACCTACCAGAGTCTGTAAATTCATTCATGAATATGTTTGCAGATGATGCAAAGATTGTGAAGAAAGTAAAAAACGAGAACAATGGTAGAGAACTTCAGGAGGATGTAAATAATCTGCATGAGTGGTCAGAAAAGTGGCTAATGAAATTCAATACTTCAAACTGTAAGGTAATGAGAATGGGTACAAGTGCAAGAAGGCCCAAGCTTGACTACTCGGTGGCTGGAGTACAACTTCAAGAGACAGAAAATGAGAGAGATCTAGGAGTAAACATACTGGCAGATTTGTCTCCAGAAATACATATAAATGGCATAGTAAGGGCAGCATATGCATTCTTATCAAATGTAAGGGTAGCCTTCAGGCACATGGACAAGGAAATGTTCAGAAATGTTTATGTAACCTATGTGAGGCCAAAACTCGAATATGCAGCCCCCTTTTGGAATCCGCACTTGAAAAAGCACATAGCTAAGCTTGAAAAAGTTCAAAGACATGCCACGAAACTGGTGCCAGAAATACGCAATCTCAGTTATGATGAGAGGCTGAGGGAATTAGACTTACCATCACTCGAAGCTAGAAGAGTGAGGGGGGATATGGTGACAGTCTTTAAATTCCTTCATGGTTATGATAGAGTGGATAGAGATCGATATTTCGATATGGCTGGCTCTAGAACTAGAGGTCACAGTTTGAAGCTTGGTAAGAAAACTTGTTTGCAGGATGTAAGGAAATACTTTTTCAGTGTAAGAGTAGTTGATAATTGGAATTGGCTAAGCGAGGAGGTAGTTAATGCTATCTCAATCCATAGTTTTAAGGACAGGTATGATAAGTATCACTAAGTCTAAAATGGAACCGATGAGGAGACGGGAAGATACGAGCTTTGGGCTCTTTCCCGTAAACACAATTAGGTAATCACACACACACACACACACACACACACACACACACACACACACACACACACACACACACACACACACACACACACACACACACACACACAGTGTCATAGTTTTTCCTAAGGGTTTCAGAATACTAAGGGTTGAAAGATCTGAGAGGACTGGTGGAGGGATAGCACTGCTCATAAGTGAAAGGATTCAAGTCGAAGAAATAAACTTGGCTATAGGAAGTGAGTTCAGGGAATTTCTTGTTGCTCGCATAAATACTGGGTCAGAGAGCATTATAATAACTGTTGTATACAACCCACCAAGGAACCAAAATAGGCTTGAAGTTTATGAGGAAAGTCATATAGGTACTATTGAAGTCATAAACTCAGTTGTTAACATGGCACGGGAAAAAAAATGTAGGATTTTGATTATGGGAAACTTTAATCATAAAGAGATAGATTGGATAAATCTTGACCCACACAGTGGTGAGGACTCATTCGGGGCAAGATTCCTAGATTGCGTACAAGGGAATTTCCTACACCAACATGTAATGGAACCAACGAGGGCCAGGGGTGGGGATGAGCCATCACTACTTGATCTAGTGTTCACAGATAATGTGTTGGATATTGAAAAAATTGAGTATGAACCACCAATTGGAAAGAGTGACCAGTGTGTGTTGTTGATGGAGTATATCATTGAAGATATTCTTCCTGAGAGTAGAGGCACTGAGGACATGAGGAGGAACTATCGGAAAGGAGATTACATCAAAATGAAGGAGCTTTTTGCAGTTATTGACTGGAGAACCTTATTTTACAACAAATCTGTACAAGAAATGTATGACATCTTTTGTGAGAAATATGGGAAGATAGTAGATTGCTGCATACCTGTCACCAAAGTAGGTGTAATTCATGCCAGAGAGAAATGGTTCGATAATGGGTGTAAAAGAGCTAAGGAGTGGAGAGACAAATGCTGGAAAAGGTATAGGAGGAGAAAAAACATAAATTCCTGGCAAACCTACAAAAGAGCAAGAAATGACTACATAAGTAAAAGGAGAGAGGCAGAGAGAGACCATGAGAGGGACATCACCAGGAAGGCTAAGGAAAATCCCAAGCTTTTCCACAGCTTTATCAGAGGAAAACTGAAGGTAAAAGAACAGGTTTTAAGGCTAAAGAGAGCGGATGGAAGAATCACTGAGACGGATGAAGAGATCTGCAAAGAATTGAACAAGGAGTTTCAGTCAGTATTTACAGTAGAAAATACCCCACCCCCTCAGATTGCAGTGATAGAAGCTCAAGGGCCGGTATTAGAGAACATCAACCTTACAGCCACAGAGGTATGCAAAGCGCTGATGGATTTAGATGTTCATAAAGCTACAGGTCCCGATGACATATCCCCTCATGTGCTTAAAAAATGCGCAAACACAATATCAGTGGCACTAAGTATCATATTTAAGGAGTCACTGGAGTCGGGGGAGATTCCAAGATGCTGGAAACAAGCAAATGTGATACCTATCTTCAAAAAGGGAAGGAGGGATACGGCTCTGACCTATAGACCAGTTTCCTTGACCAGCATAGTTTGCAAAGTTATGGAGAAACTACTAAGGAAACATATCTCTCTTCACTTGGAATCCTTCAACTTTTTGTCAGTGAGGCAACATGGCTTCAGAGAAGGTAGATCAACAGTAACAAACTTATTAGAATTTTATGATGAGGTAAGCCAAATCTTACAGGAAAGAGAGGGCTGGGCAGATTGCATATTCCTAGACTTCCAGAAAGCGTTTGACATTGTTCCACATGGGAGACTTATTAGGAAGCTGCAATCAATGGCTAGAAAAGGTGGAAATGTTTTGGAATGGATAAAAACTTACTTAGAAGGAAGGGAACAGAGGGTTAGAGTAAGACACTCAGTGTCTGAATGGAGAAGAGTTAGTAGTGGAGTTCCACAGGGTTCAGTTTTAGGGCCACTTTTGTTCCTTGTATATGTAATTGACCTACCAGAGTCTGTAAATTCATTCATGAATATGTTTGCAGATGATGCAAAGATTGTGAAGAAAGTAAAAAACGAGAACAATGGTAGAGAACTTCAGGAGGATGTAAATAATCTGCATGAGTGGTCAGAAAAGTGGCTAATGAAATTCAATACTTCAAAATGTAAGGTAATGAGAATGGGTACAAGTGCAAGAAGGCCGAAGCTTGACTACTCTGTGGCTGGAGTACAACTTCAAGAGACAGAAAATGAGAGAGATCTAGGAGTAAACATACTGGCAGATTTGTCTCCAGAAATACATATAAATGGCATAGTAAGGGCAGCATATGCATTCTTATCAAATGTAAGGGTAGCCTTCAGGCACATGGACAAGGAAATGTTCAGAAATATTTATGTAACCTATGTGAGGCCAAAACTCGAATATGCAGCCCCCTTTTGGAATCCGCACTTGAAAAAGCACATAGCTAAGCTTGAAAAAGTTCAAAGACATGCCACGAAACTGGTGCCAGAAATACGCAATCTCAGTTATGATGAGAGGCTGAGGGAATTAGACTTACCATCACTCGAAGCTAGAAGAGTGAGGGGGGATATGGTAACAGTCTTTAAATTCCTTCATGGTTATGATAGAGTGGATAGAGATCGATATTTTGATATGGCTGGCTCTAGAACTAGAGGTCACAGTTTGAAGCTTCGTAAGAAAACTTCTTTGCAGGATGTAAGGAAATACTTTTTCAGTGTAAGAGTAGTTGATAAGTGGAATTGGCTAAGCGAGGAGGTAGTTAATGCTATCTCAATCCATAGTTTTAAGGACAGGTATGATAAGTATGACTAAGTATAAAATGGAACCGATGAGGAGACGGGAAGATACGAGCTTTGGGCTCTTTCCCGTAAACACAATTAGGTAATCACACACACACACACACACACACACACACACACACACACACACACACACACACACACACACACACACACACACAACAGTGTCACAGTTTTTCCTAAGGGCTTCAGAATACTAAGGGTTGAAAGATCTGAGAGGACTGGTGGAGGGATAGCACTGCTCATAAGTGAAAGGATTCAAGTCGAAGAAATAAACTTGGCTATAGAAAGTGAGTTCGAGGAATTTCTTGTTGCTCGCATAAATACTGGGTCAGAGAGCATTATAATAACTGTTGTATGCAACCCACCAAGGAACCAAAATAGGCTTGAAGTTTATGAGGAAAGTCATATAGGTACTATTGAAGTCATAAACTCAGTTGTTAACATGGCACGGAAAAAAAAATGTAGGATTTTGATTATGGGAGACTTTAATCATAAAGAGATAGATTGGATAAATCTTGACCCACACAGTGGTGAGGACTCATTCGGGGCAAGATTCCTAGATTGTGTACAAGGGAATTTCCTACACCAACATGTAATGGAACCAACAAGGGCCAGGGGTGGGGATGAGCCATCACTACTTGATCTAGTGTTCACAGATAATGTGATGGATATTGAAAAAATTGAGTATGAACCACCAATTGGAAAGAGTGACCACTGTGTGTTGTTGATGGAGTATATAATTGAAGATATTCTTCCTGAGAGTAGAGGCACTGAGGACATGAGGAGGAACTATCCGAAAGGAGATTACATCAAAATGAATGAGCTTTTTGCAGTTATTGACATGAGAACCTTATTTTACAACAAATCTGTACAAGAAATGTATGACATCTTTTGTGAGAAATATGGGAAGATAGTAGATTGCTGCATACCTGTCACCAAAGTAGGTGTAATTCATGCCAGAGAGAAATGGTTCGATAATGGGTGTAAAAGAGCTAAGGAGTGGAGAGACAAATGCTGGAAAAGGTATAGGAGGAGAAAAAACATAAATGCCTGGCAAACCTACAAAAGAGCAAGAAATGACTACCTAAGTAAAAGGAGAGAGGCAGAGAGAGACTGTGAGAGGGACATCACCAGGAAGGCTAAAGAAAATCCCAAGCTTTTCCACAGCTTTATCAGAGGAAAACTGAAGGTAAAAGAACAGGTTTTAAGGCTAAAGAGAGCGGATGGAAGAATCACTGAGACGGATGAAGAGATCTGCAAAGAATTGAACAAGGAGTTTCAGTCAGTATTTACAGTAGAAAATACCCCTCCCCCTCAGATTGCAGTGATAGAAGCTCAAGGGCCGGTATTAGAGAACATCAACCTTACAGCCACAGAGGTATGCAAAGCGCTGATGTATTTAGATGTTCATAAAGCTACAGGTCCCGATGACATATCCCCTCATGTGCTTAAAAAATACGCAAACACAATATCAGTGGCACTAAGTATCATATTTAAGGAGTCACTGGAGTCAGGGGAGATTCCAAGATGCTGGAAACAAGCAAATGTGATACCTATCTTCAAAAAGGGAAGGAGGGATACGGCTCTGAACTATAGACCAGTTTCCTTGACCAGCATAGTTTGCAAAGTTATGGAGAAACTACTAAGGAAACATATCTCCCTTCACTTGGAATCCTTTAACTTTTTGTCAGTGAGGCAACATGGCTTCAGAGAAGGTAGATCAACAGTAACAAACTTATTAGAATTTTATGATGAGGTAAGCCAAATCTTACAGGAAAGAGAGGGCTGGGCAGATTGCATATTCCTAGACTTCCAGAAAGCGTTTGACACTGTTCCACATGGGAGACTTATTAAGAAGCTGCACTCAATGGCTAGAATAGGTGGAAATGTTTTGGAATGGATAAAAACTTACTTAGAAGGAAGGGAACAGAGGGTTAGAGTAAGACACTCAGTGTCTGAATGGAGAAGAGTTAGTAGTGGAGTTCCACAGGGTTCAGTTTTAGGGCCACTTTTGTTCCTTGTATATGTAAATGACCTACCAGAGTCTGTAAATTCATTCATGAATATGTTTGCAGATGATGCAAAGATTGTGAAGAAAGAAAAAAACGAGAACAATGGTAGAGAACTTCAGGAGGATGTAAATAATCTGCATGAGTGGTCAGAAAAGTGGCTAATGAAATTCAATACTTCAAATTGTAAGGTAATGAGAATGGGTACAAGTGCAAGAAGGCCCAAGCTTGACTACTCGGTGGCTGGAGTACAACTTCAAGAGACAGAAAATGAGAGAGATCTAGGAGTAAACATACTGGCAGATTTGTCTCCAGAAATACATATAAATGGCATAGTAAGGGCAGCATATGCATTCTTATCAAATGTAAGGGTAGCCTTCAGGCACATGGACAAGGAAATGTTCAGAAATATTTATGTAACCTATGTGAGGCCAAAACTCGAATATGCAGCCCCCTGTTGGAATCCGCACTTGAAAAAGCACATAGCTAAGCTTGAAAAAGTTCAAAGACATGCCACGAAACTGGTGCCAGAAATACGCAATCTCAGTTATGATGAGAGGCTGAGGGAATTAGACTTACCATCACTCGAAGCTAGAAGAGTGAGGGGGGATATGGTAACAGTCTTTAAATTCCTTCATGGTTATGATAGAGTGGATAGGGATCGATATCTTGATATGGCTGGCTCTAGAACTAGAGGTCATAGTTTGAAGCTTGGTAAGAAAACTTCTTTGCAGGATGTAAGGAAATACTTTTTCAGTGTAAGAGTAGTTGATAACTGGAATTCGCTAAGCGAGGAGGTAGTTAATGCTATCTCAATCCATAGTTTTAAGGACAGGTATGATAAGTATCACTAAGTCTAAAATGGAACCGATGAGGAGACGGGAAGATACGAGCTTTGGGCTCTTTCCCGTAAACACAATTAGGTAATCACACACACACACACACACACACACACACACACACACACACATATATATATATATATATATATATATATATATATATATATATATATATATATATATATATATATATATATGTAGTCGTCGTGGCTCAATCGGTAGCGTCCGCGACTCTGAGGCGTCAGGTCGAGGGTTCGAGCCCCGCCACGGTCTGAGGTTAGCAAGGGCATGCACTCAGGGTAACGATTACATCTGCCAAAACAAGACCTTCGCAAGAAGGCAACCGTCCTAGCCCTTGGTTGAAAAGGGAGTCCGTGTCGTAAACCCGGAACATATATTTGTATGTGTATATATATATATATATATATATATATATATATATATATATATATATATATATATATATATATATATATATATATATATATATATATATATATATATATATATGTGTGTGTGTGTGTGTGTGTGTGTGTGTGTGTGTGTAGAAATATATATATATATATATATATATATATATATATATATATATATATATATATATATATATATATATATATATATATATGTATTGAGAAATAAATATATATATATATATATATATATATATATATATATATATATATATATATATATATATATATATATATATATATATATATATATATATATATATATATATAAGGAGACTGGAATTTACTAATACTTGTCTGTGCTCTAAAATTTATGAATTTGTATATGTTGTCCGTTCTGTAGACCTAGTGTATGATGTGTCTTTTCGTCCCATGCCCCATGCAAAGTGGTTTAACCTTGACTGCTGACGAAGGTTGAATGTGACAGTTTCCACAGTATGAATCTTGGCATGATGAAAAGGGGCTGTACTTTAATATCTATTTATAAACATCATATATACATTGCATACAGTCTGCCCACCAGAGGCACAAAGAGGCTTATGTGAGAAGAGAGAATGCGCGTGGATTTTATGTATTTGCCTAATTGTGCTCAAAGAAAAGGGCCCTAGGCTTGTAACTCCCCGTCTCCTGATTGGTTTCATTTCTTACTCACGCCTATTATTAAAACTGCGGATGTATTATAGGTGTTTACAGCTTTCCGCTTAGGACTTCTCATTATCAATTATTCTTAAGCTAAAATAATTTCTTACCATTTTGCGTTACGACCGCTTGGTCTAGAGCAGCAAGTCATATTGAGTAATCGCTTTCTTCCAAAGCCATGGAGGAATTAAGAGCAGTTACCAGATACCCTCTCATTCTTCGAAATTCTAACGCCCTTAGCCTTGCTTCATATCTAATTCCTTATCGCTTTCCTTATAGTTTTTCATCAAATGTGCATTCCTTAAGAGTTTTTCACATCCAAGCTTAGGCCTCACATATATCTTGTTAATAGTTCTGAATATATCTTTGTTTTTATGTTTGGAGACCACTCTGAATTTCAGATCAAAACTTAGCACGAGGGTCTGCCCCTCTCTTTTTTATCTCTTACTTTATTTAATTTTCTTGCTTTTCCCTCCAATTCCCTTATATTATTAATCCCCTCCCCCTTTTCCCCTCCTATCCTATCCCATCCTAGAAAAAAAAAAGACCACTCTTATGTTTGGGAGGAAACATACATTGCCTTTTCTATACCATGTGCAAACATTTCTGGAGACAAATCTGCCAAGAATTTTACCTTTTGATCTTATTCGTTCACAATTTCTCCTGCAGTTGAATACCAAAAAAATGTTGGCCTTCTTTTACTTTTGCGCATTCTTATTCCTTTATATTCTGAAGTGCATAAGTTCATCAACCATTTCTCTGAACCATCATGTAAACTAATTAGGATTTCCTGATGCTCTTTGTCACTATTTTCGTCTCTAACTCTCTTCACAATCTTTGTATCGTCTGTAAACATATTTGCTAAATGCATTAACAGATTCCGGCAGATCAATTACACATATAAAAGAACATAAGTACCCCTACAGTTCATCCTTTCAGAGCCCCACTACTAACCTTCCTTTAGTTAGACCCTGCAAGTTTTGATCTGACCTTCTGTTCTCTTCCGTCTGGACAAGTTTTCATCCACTCCTTGACGTTTTTACTTCTTACCATTACTTGCATCTTCTTAATAAGTCTCTCAAGTGTGACAGCATCACAACCCTTTGAAAGTCTTAGAATATACAATTTGCCATGCTCTCTCTTTCTTGTAAGATGAGGATTACCTCATCATAAAATGTCAGAAAAGTTTGTGAGTGTATTCCTGCCTTTTCATAAACCATGTTGTTTCACTGACAAGAGTTAAAACACTCCTAGTAAAGAGAAAAGAGTTTTTCAGTGGTTTTTGCGTAAATTTTATACACTACTTTAGTCAGTGAAACAGGCGTATAAAGTTGTATCCATCCCTCCCTTTTTGAAGATAAGCATCAAGTCTCTTGTATCTGGTATCATGGAATGAACTCAGAATCGGGTGGTTCTCCGAATATGATTCAAGCTGATGCAGATAATGGTGAAGCACATATCTTAAGTATATAAGTACATAGTTGAGAAGATGTTCTCAAGTACTGGCTCCTGTTCCCTCATATGTGAAATGTGGGAGGGGGGAGTGTTTTCTGCTATAAATACTTACTGACAGTATTTGGTTAGCTCTTCAAAGATATTATTATCAGTCTTATTAACGCTTCCGTCTGCCTTTTCTAACTTTACAATTGCATTGTAAACATCTATGACCCTTCATTTTCCCTCTGATATAGTTGTGAAAAAGTTCGGCATATTGCCTGGTACCCATTGCATGATCTCTCTCATTGGCCCTCTCTGCTTTTCTTCTTTAACGCTGGTTATTATTTCATATTCTTCAACAATATTGTAAGGTATTTAAAAATTTTTCTCTTCTCTACAGCATTTGTCTCTCACCTCCACTCTCTTACATTTGTTACTGAATATTTTTTCTTTGACATTATCAACTCTATTTTGGCAGGTATTAGAATACAGTTGCCAGTTTATCTGTCTCTAAATCCTATTGATGATGATGATCTAACTCCTTCAAAATTTCCTTTAACTTCAGTTCCTTTCTTTCTTTGCATGTATTTAATCTCTCTCTCTCTCTCTCTCTCTCTCTCTCTCTCTCTCTCTCTCTCTCTCTCTCTCTCTCTCTCTCTCTCTCTCTCTCTCTCTCTCTCTCTCTCTCTCTCTCTCTCTCTCTCTTTACACACACACACACACACACACACACACACACACACACACACACATTGGAAAGAGTGACCACTGTGTGTTGTTGATGGAGTATATCATTGAAGATATTCTTCCTGAGAGTAGAGGCACTGAGGACATGAGGAGGAACTATCCGAAAGGAGATTACATCAAAATGAATGAGCTTTTTGCAGTTATTGACTGGAGAACTTTATTTTACAACAAATCTGTACAAGAAATGTATGACATCTTTTGTGAGAAATATGGGAAGATAGTAGATTGCTGCATACCTGTCACCAAAGTAGGTGTAATTCATGCCAGAGAGAAATGGTTCGATAATGGGTGTAAAAGAGCTAAGGAGTGGAGAGACAAATGCTGGAAAAGGTATAGGAGGAGAAAAAATATAAATGCCTGGCAAACCTACAAAAGAGCAAGAAATGACTACCTAAGTAAAAGGAGAGAGGCAGAGAGAGATTATGAGAGGGACATCACCAGGAAGGCAAAAGAAAATCCCAAGCTTTTCCACAGCTTTATCAGAGGAAAACTGAAGGTAAAAGAACAGGTTTTAAGGCTAAAGAGAGCGGATGGAAGCATCACTGAGACGGATGAAGAGATCTGCAAAGAATTGAACAAGGAGTTTCAGTCAGTATTTACAGTAGAAAATACCCCACCCCCTCAGATTGCAGTGATAGAAGCTCAAGGGCCGGTATTAGAGAACATCAACCTTACAGCCACAGAGGTATGCAAAGCGCTGATGGATTTAGATGTTCATAAAGCTACAGGTCCTGATGACATATCCCCTCATGTGCTTAAAAAATGCGCAAACACAATATCAGTGGCACTAAGTATCATATTTAAGGAGTCACTGGAGTCAGGGGAGATTCCAAGATGCTGGAAACAAGCAAATGTGATACCTATCTTCAAAAAGGGAAGGAGGGATACGGCTCTGAACTATAGACCAGTTTCCTTGACCAGCATAGTTTGCAAAGTTATGGAGAAACTACTAAGGAAACATATCTCTCTTCACTTGGAATCCTTCAACTTTTTGTCAGTGAGGCAACATGGCTTCAGAGAAGGTAGATCAACAGTAACAAACTTATTAGAATTTTATGATGAGGTAAGCCAAATCTTACAGGAAAGAGAGGGCTGGGCAGATTGCATATTCCTAGACTTCCAGAAAGCGTTTGACACTGTTCCACATGGGAGACTTATTAGGAAGCTGCACTCAATGGCTAGAATAGGTGGAAATGTTTTGGAATGGATAAAAACTTACTTAGAAGGAAGGGAACAGAGGGTTAGAGTAAGACACTCAGTGTCTGAATGGAGAAGAGTTAGTAGTGGAGTTCCACAGGGTTCAGTTTTAGGGCCACTTTTGTTCCTTGTATATGTAAATGACCTACCAGAGTCTGTAAATTCATTCATGAATATGTTTGCAGATGATGCAAAGATTGTGAAGAAAGTAAAAAACGAGAACAATGGTAGAGAACTTCAGGAGGATCTAAATAATCTGCATGAGTGGTCAGAAAAGTGGCTAATGAAATTCAATACCTCAAAATGTAAGGTAATGAGAATGGATACAAGTGCAAGAAGGCCCAAGCTTGACTACTCGGTGGCTGGAGTACAACTTCAAGAGACAGAAAATGAGAGAGATCTAGGAGTAAACATACTGGCATATTTGTCTCCAGAAATACATATAAATGGCGTAGTAAGGGCAGCATATGCATTCTTATCAAATGTAAGGGTAGCCTTCAGGCACATGGACAAGGAAATGTTCAGAAATATTTATGTAACCTATGTGAGGCCAAAACTCGAATATGCAGCCCCCTTTTGGAATCCGCACTTGAAAAAGCACATAGCTAAGCTTGAAAAGGTTCAAAGACATGCCACGAAACTTGTGCCAGAAATACGTAATCTCAGTTATGATGAGAGGCTGAGGGAATTAGACTTACCATCACTCAAAGCTAGAAGATTAAGGGGGGATATGGTGACAGTCTTTAAATTCCTTCATGGTTATGATAGAGTGGATACGGATCGATATTTTTATATGGCAGGCCCTAGAACTAGAAGTCATAGTTTGAAGCTTGGTAAGAAAACTTCTTTGTAGGATGTAAGGAAATACTTTTTCAGTGTAAGAGTAGTTGATAATTGGAATTCGCTAAGCGAGTAGGTAGTTAATGCTATCTCAATCAATAGTTTTAAGGACAGGTATGATAAGCATGACTAAGTAGAAAATGGAACCGATATGGAGACGGGAAGATACGAGCTTTGGGCTCTTTCCCGTAATCACAATTAGGTAATCACAATTAGGAAATCACGCACCTATGCATACACACACACACACACACACACACACACACACACACACACACACACACACACACATATATATATATATATATATATATATATATATATATATATATATATATATATATATATATATATATATATATATATATATAAATATGAATCAAATTTTACACCTGGTCGGAAATCGCATCTAAGACACATAATCAACGCGCTACCAACTACACCACTGATGGTTTCAAGAAGAAGCAAACCTTACAGCTAACTGCTGCACTAGGAATGAACGCATTCTTTTTGAATGCCTTTTCACTCATATTACAGCGTTTACTAACCTCAATCGTGCTTTCATTTTTGCATTTAATTCAAAGCCCATGTTATTTAGGTATCAGTAATAATAAAATAAACACATTAACATATTAGAAAATATGAATCACATTTTACCCCTGACTGGGACTCGAACCTAAGACACATTATTACCATGTCAAGGCACTACCAACTACACCACTGAAGTTCTAAAGAAGAAGCACATATTACAGCTAACTGCTGTACTAGGAATGAATGAATTCTTTCAGAATGCATTTTTTTTCATATTGCAGCTTTTTCTAACCTCACTTCACTCATAGTTTTTTCACATTTAATTAAAATCCCATCCTATTTAGGTATGAATAATAATAAGATAAACACATTAACATATATGAATACAGGAATCATATTTTACCCCTGACTGGGACTCGAACCTAAGACACAGTTGCTGTTTGAGTCCCAGTCAAGGGTAAAATATGATTCATATTTTCACACATGTTATTGTGTTTATTTGATTATTAATGATACCTGAATACCATGGAATTTGAATTAAATGCAAAAACGAAACCACGAGTGAATTTAGAAGTTGTTATGATATGAACAAAAAAGGCATTCAGGAAGAATGTGTTCATTCCTAGTATAGCAGTTAGATGTAAGGTTTGCTTCTTCTTTAGACCTTCAGTGGTGTAGTTGGCAGCACCTTGGCATGATAATTATGTGTCTTAGGTTCGAGTCCTGGTCAGGAGTAAAATGTGATTCATGTATTCACATATGGTAATGTGCTTATTTGATTATCAGTGTTACCTAAATAGCATGGGATCTGAATTAAATGCACAAACGAAACAACAACGAGGTTAGAAGAAGCTGTAGTATGAACAAAAGGCATTCAGAAAGAATGTGTTCATCCCTAGTATAACAGTTAGCTGTAAGGTTTGCTTCTTCTTTAGACCTTCAGTGGTGTAGTTGGTAGTGCCTTGGCACGATAATTATGGGCTTAGGTTCGAGTCCTGATCAGGGGTAAAATATGATACATGTTTTCTCATATGCTATTGTGTATATTTGATTATTATTGATACCTAAATAGGATGGGATTTGAATTATATGATAAAACAAGACCAAGAGTGATGTTAGAAGAAGCTGTAATCTGAACAAAAAGGCATTCAGAAGGAATGCGTTCATTCCTAGAATAGCAGTTAATTGTAAGGTGTACCTCTTCTTTAGACCAGTGGTGTAGTTGGTAGCGCCTTGGCACGGTAATTATGTGCCTTAGGCTCAAGTCCCAGTCAGGGGTAAAATATGATTCAAGTTTTCATATATGTTAATGTGTTTATTTGATTATTATTGATACCTAAATAGCATGGGATTTGAATTAAATGTAAAAAAAGAAGCCACAAGTGAGGTTAGAAGAAGTTGTAATATGAACAAAAAGGGATTCAGAAAAATGTGTTAATTCCTAGTCTAGCAGTTAGCTGTAAGGTTTGCTTCTTTAGACCTTCAGTGGTGTAGCTTGTAGCTTCTTGGCACTGTAATTATTTGTCTTAGGTTCGAGTCTCGGTCAGGGGTAATATATATTCATATTTTCACATATGTTAACGTGTTTATTTGATTATTATTGATCCCTAAATAGCATGGGATTTGAATTAAATGCAAAAACGATACCACGAGTGAGGTTAGAAGAAGCTGTAATATGAACAAAAAGGAATTCAGAAAGAATGTGTTCATTCCTAGTACAGCAGTTAGATGCAAGGTTTGCTTCTTCCTTAAACTTTCAGTGGTGTAGCTGGTAGTGCCTTGGCACGATAATTATATGTCTTAGGTTCGAGTCCCGGTCAGTACTAAAATATAATTCATATTTTCACATATGTTAATGTGTTTATTTGATTATCATTGATACCTAAATAGCATGGGACTTGAATTAAATACGAAAGCAAACACGAGTGAAGTCAGAAGAAGCTGTATTATGAACAACAAGGCACTCAGAAAGAACGCATTCATTCCTAGTATAGCAGGTAGCTGTAAGGTTTGCTACTTCTTTAAACCTTCATTGGTGTAGTTGGTAGCGCCTTGGCACGGTAATTATGTGTCTTAGGTTCGAGTCTCGGTCTGTGATAAAATATAATTCATGTTTTCACATATGTTAATGTGTTTATTTTATTATTATTATTGATTCCTAAATAGCATGGGATTTGAATTAAATGTGGAAAAGAAACCACGTATGGGGCTAAGAGAAGCTGTAATATGAACAAAAAGGCATTCAGAAAGAATGCATTCATTCCTAGTATAGCAGTTAGCTGCAAGGTTTGCTTCTCCTTTAGACATTCAGTGGTGTAGTCAGTAGTGCCTTGGCACGGTATTTGCATTTCTTAGGCTCGAATCCCGTTCAGTGGTAAACTAGGATTCATGTTGTCATATATAACCCAGCCACTGGGTTAAGCAGGCCAGCTTAGCTTAGTGCCGGTCCCAAGCCCGGATAAATGGGGAGGGTTTCCAGGATAGTCCTAGCAAGACACTGGAACAAAACCTCTTTGCTCAAGCAACGCATGGCTGACCAACTTGTAATGGCCCTCAATCCCCAGCAGCCCTTTGATGGGCGGAGGGTGCAAGTGGAGGAGCTTCATACATTGTCAGCCGACTGACAAATAGAGAACTATCTACTCAGGCGTATGGTGAGAAAGGTGAGAAAGAAAGGTTCTCATATGTGTAACTGTGTTTATTTTACGGTCTGAGGTTAGCAAGGGCATGGACTCAGGGTAACGATTACACCTGCCAAAACAAGTCCTTCGCAAGAAGGCAACCGTCCTAGCCCTTGTTAGAAAAGGGAGTATGTGACGTAAAACCGGAACAACATATATATATATATATATATATATATTATATATATATATATATATATATATATATATATATATATATATATATATATATATATATATATATATATATATATATATATATATATGTACATATATATATATATATATATATATATATATATATATATATATATATATATATATATATATATATATATATATATATATATATATATATATATATATATCTCCACGGAAATTCTGTTCATTATTAATTAAAATATTCTATCCTAAATTCATATTACACTTATGATAAGCTATACACACAGTATGTACAGAGATTAGGGGAATATTATATTTTTCACCTACTCAGAAAAAAAAAAAAACCAGGAATGCCTATCTAATTCAGGTAATATTTAGTGTGGCAGCTGGCAACAGTCAGGTAGATTGTTGCGTAAGGGAGAGAGCTCATGTTTTTCGTTTTACGAGGACCAGATAAGGATGACTGCATACTTTGGGATTATGTACTTACCTAATTGTAATTACCTAATTGTGTTTACGGGAAAGAGCCCAAAGCTCGTATCTTCCCGTCTCCTCATCGGTTCCATTTTGTACTTAGTCATACTTATCATACCTGTCCTTAAGACTATGTATTGAGATAGCATTAACTACCTCCTTGCTTAGCGAATTCCAATGATCAACTACTCTTACACTGAAAAAGTATTTCCTTACATCCTGCAAAGAAGTTTTCTTACGAAGCTTGGTAAGAAAACTTCTTTGCAGGATGTAAGGAAGTACTTTTTCAGTGTAAGAATAGTTGATAATTGGAATTCGCTAAGCGAGGAGGTAGTTAATGCTATCTCAATCCATAGTTTTAAGGACAGGTATGATAAGTATCACTGAGTACAAAATGGAACTGATTAGGAGACGGGAAGATACGAGCTTTGGGCTCTTTCCCATAAACACAATTAGGTAATCACACACACACACACACACACACACACACACACACACACACACACACACACTAGCAATTACAGAGACTAAGTTGAGTGAGGACATAAACAGTGTCACAGTTTTTCATAAGGGTTTCAGAATACTAAGGGATGAAAGATCTGAGAGGACTGGTGGAGGGATAGCACTGCTCATGAGTGAAAGGATTCAAGTCGAAGAAATAAACTTGGCTATAGAAAGTGAGTTCAAGGAATTTCTTGTTGCTCGCATAAATATTGGGTCAGAGAGCATTATAATAACTGTTGTATACAACCCACCAAGGAACCAAAATAGGCTTGAAGTTTATGAGGAAAGTCATATAGGTACTATTGAAGTCATAAACTCAGTTGTTAACATGGCACGGGAAAAAAAAATGTAGGATTTTGATTATGGGAGACTTTAATCATAAAGAGATAGATTGGATAAATCTTGACCCACACAGTGGTGAGGACTCATTCGGGGCAAGATTCCTAGATTGCGTACAAGGGAATTTCCTACACCAACATGTAATGGAACCAACAAGGGCCAGGGGTGGGGATGAGCCATCACTACTTGATCTAGTGTTCACAGATAATGTGTTGGATATTGAAAAAATTGAGTATGAACCACCAATTGGAAAGAGTGACCACTGTGTGTTGTTGATGGAGTATATCATTGAAGATATTCTTCCTGAGAGTAGAGGCACTGAGGACATGAGGAGGAACTATCCGAAAGGAGATTACATCAAAGTGAATGAGCTTTTTGCAGTTATTGACTGGAGAACCTTATTTTACAACAAATCTGTACAAGAAATGTATGACATCTTTAGTGAGAAATATGGGAAGATAGTAGATTGCTGCATACCTGTCACCAAAGTAGGTGTAATTCATGCCAGAGAGAAATGGTTCGATAATGGGTGTAAAAGAGCTAAGGAGTGGAGAGACAAATGCTGGAAAAGGTATAGGAGGAGAAAAAACATAAATGCCTGGCAAACCTACAAAAGAGCAAGAAATGACTACCTAAGTAAAAGGAGAGAGGCAGAGAGAGATTATGAGAGGGACATCACCAGGAAGGCTAAAGAAAATCCCAAGCTTTTCCACAGCTTTATCAGAGGAAAACTGAAGGTAAAAGAACAGGTTTTAAGGCTAAAGAGAGCGGATGGAAGCATCACTGAGACGGATGAAGAGATCTGCAAAGAATTGAACAAGGAGTTTCAGTCAGTATTTACAGTAGAAAATACCCCACCCCCTCAGATTGCAGTGATAGAAGCTCAAGGGCCGGTATTAGAGAACATCAACCTTACAGCCACAGAGGTATGCAAAGCGCTGATGGATTTAGATGTTCATAAAGCTACAGGTCCCGATGACATATCCCCTCATGTGCTTAAAAAATGCGCAAACACAATATCATTGGCACTAAGTATCATATTTAAGGAGTCACTGGAGTCGGGGGAGATTCCAAGATGCTGGAAACAAGCAAATGTGATACCTATCTTCAAAAAGGGAAGGAGGGATACGGCTCTGAACTATAGACCAGTTTCCTTGACCAGCATAGTTTGCAAAGTTATGGAGAAACTACTAAGGAAACATATCTCTCTTCACTTGGAATCCTTCAACTTTTTGTCAGTGAGGCAACATGGCTTCAGAGAAGGTAGATCAACAGTAACAAACTTATTAGAATTTTATGATGAGGTAAGCCAAATCTTACAGGAAAGAGAGGGCTGGGCAGATTGCATATTCCTAGACTTCCAGAAAGCGTTTGACACTGTTCCACATGGGAGACTTATTAGGAAGCTGCAATCAATGGCTAGAATAGGTGGAAATGTTTTGGAATGGATAAAAACTTACTTAGAAGGAAGGGAACAGAGGGTTAGAGTAAGACACTCAGTGTCTGAATGGAGAAGAGTTAGTAGTGGAGTTCCACAGGGTTCAGTTTTAGGGCCACTTTTGTTCCTTGTATATGTAAATGACCTACCAGAGTCTGTAAATTCATTCATGAATATGTTTGCAGATGATGCAAAGATTGTGAAGAAAGTAAAAAACGAGAACAATGGTAGAGAACTTCAGGAGGATCTAAATAATCTGCATGAGTGGTCAGAAAAGTGGCTAATGAAATTCAATACTTCAAAATGTAAGGTAATGAGAATGGGTACAAGTGCAAGAAGGCCCAAGCTTGACTACTCGGTGGCTGGAGTACAACTTCAAGAGACAGAAAATGAGAGAGATTTAGGAGTAAACATACTGGCAGATTTGTCTCCAGAAATACATATAAATGGCATAGTAAGGGCAGCATATGCATTCTTATCAAATGTAAGGGTAGCCTTCAGGCACATGGACAAGGAAATGTTCAGAAATATTTATGTAACCTATGTGAGGCCAAAACTCGAATATGCAGCCCCCTTTTGGAATCCGCACTTGAAAAAGCACATAGCTAAGCTTGAAAAAGTTCAAAGACATGCCACGAAACTGGTGCCAGAAATACGCAATCTCAGTTATGATGAGAGGCTGAGGGAATTAGACTTACCATCACTCGAAGCTAGAAGAGTGAGGGGGGATATGGTGACAGTCTTTAAATTCCTTCATGGTTATGATAGAGTGGATAGGGATCGATATTTTGATATGGCTGGCTCTAGAACTAGAGGTCATAGTTTGAAGCTTGGTAAGAAAACTTCTTCGCAGGATGTAAGGAAATACTTTTTCAGTGTAAGAGTAGTTGATAATTGGAATTCGCTAAGCGAGGAGGTAGTTAATGCTATCTCAATCCATAGTTTTAAGGACAGGTATGATAAGTATCACTAAGTCTAAAATGGAACCGATGAGGAGACGGGAAGATACGAGCTTTAGGCTCTTTCCCGTAAACACAATTAGGTAATCACAATTAGGTAATCACACACACACACACACACACACACACACACACACAGGTATGATAAGTATCACTAAGTATAAAATGGAACCGATCAGGAGACGGGAAGATACGAGCTTTGGGCTCTTTCCCGTAAACACAATTAGGTAATCACAATTAGGTAATCACACACACCTATGTAACCTATGTGAGGCCAAAACTCGAATATGCAGCCCCCTTTTGGAATCCGCACTTGAAAAAGCACATAGCTAAGCTTGAAAAAGTTCAAAGACATGCCACGAAACTGGTGCCAGAAATACGCAATCTCAGTTATGATGAGAGGCTGAGGGAATTAGACTTACCATCACTCGAAGCTAGAAGAGTGAGGGGGGATATGGTGACAGTCTTTAAATTCCTTCATGGTTATGATAGAGTGGATAGGGATCGATATTTTGATATGGCTGGCTCTAGAACTAGAGGTCATAGTTTGAAGCTTGGTAAGAAAACTTCTTCGCAGGATGTAAGGAAATACTTTTTCAGTGTAAGAGTAGTTGATAATTGGAATTCGCTAAGCGAGGAGGTAGTTAATGCTATCTCAATCCATAGTTTTAAGGACAGGTATGATAAGTATCACTAAGTCTAAAATGGAACCGATGAGGAGACGGGAAGATACGAGCTTTGGGCTCTTTCCCGTAAACACAATTAGGTAATCACAATTAGGTAATCACACACACACACACACACACACACACACACCTACACACACACAGGTATGATAAGTATCACTAAGTATAAAATGGAACCGATCAGGAGACGGGAAGATACGAGCTTTGGGCTCTTTCCCGTAAACACAATTAGGTAATCACAATTAGGTAATCACACACACCTATGTAACCTATGTGAGGCCAAAACTCGAATATGCAGCCCCCTTTTGGAATCCGCACTTGAAAAAGCACATAGCTAAGCTTGAAAAAGTTCAAAGACATGCCACGAAACTGGTGCCAGAAATACGCAATCTCAGTTATGATGAGAGGGTGAGGGAATTAGACTTACCATCACTCGAAGCTAGAAGAGTGAGGGGGGATATGGTGACAGTCTTTAAATTCCTTCATGGTTATGATAGAGTGGATAGGGATCGATATTTTGATATGGCTGGCTCTAGAACCAGAGGTCATAGTTTGAAGCTTTTTAAGAAAACTTCTTTGCAGGATGTAAGGAAATACTTTTTCAGTGTAAGAGTAGTTGATAATTGGAATTCGCTAAGCGAGGAGGTAGTTAATGCTATCTCAATCCATAGTTTTAAGGACAGGTATGATAAGTATCACTAAGTCTAAAATGGAACCGATGAGGAGACGGGAAGATACGAGCTTTGGTCTCTTTCCTGTAAACACAATTAGGTAATCACACACACACACACACACACACACACACACACACACACACACACACACACACACACACACACACACACACACACACACGGATAGGACCAAGTACTGATCCCTGTGGAACACCAAATGATAAATTTTTTGGCACAGAGATAATGTTGTTAAGACGTATGGACTGTTTACGATTAGATAGATACTCGCTAAACCAGCTTGGATCAATATTTAAGTTAATACATTTACTTAAAAGAATTTCATGGTTTACACTGTCGAAGGCTTTTGATAAGTCTAATAAAATTAGCAAAGATATTTGTTTCATATCTATATTATTATATATACTATTCGTAACTTTAAGCAGTGCAGTTTCCGTCGAGAGTTTTGGTCTGAAACCATGTTGGCTAATCGTTAGTAGTCTATTTGATTCTAAATATGACATAAGTTGGCATGCAACAATTTTTTCTAATATTTTAGAGAAAATGGGTAGCAGGGAAATGGGACGATAGTTTGTCACATCTTCTCTGTCCCCCTTTTTATGCAGAGGTATTACATGTGATATTTTCCAAGAGTCAGGAAACTTTTTAGTAACAATGGAAGTGTTCATAATAGTTAGAATATAGGATGCAATCATGGGTAGAGCATCTTTGATGAACTGAAATGGTATACCATCTGAACCATAAGAGCCAGAGTTTCTTAGGCTCTTTATGGTAAGAATTAGGGTAGCACAATCTATAGGATTTATCTTGAAGTACTCTCTTGTGTTTTCATTGGAAGAATTGTCATTTAAGCAATTACTCATATTCACTGAGTTGATGTTTTCTTGAGTTTTTTCATATGTATTTTTGCCAACGTTAGCAAAATAGTTATTAAAGTTATCTGCTTTGTCTTTCAGCTCCGTAATATTTTCATAACTTTCTGAGGTACTCTTTTCATTTGGTATCATGCTTCTTATCACTTTCCATGTTGCTGCTGTATCATGTCTAGAGTCATTAAATTGTTTTTTGTAAAAGTCTTTTTTACTTGCACTGATGAGAGATCTGACACGTTTCTTTTCTGTTTTATAACGTTCTCGGAGAGTCATATGATATCTATTCATTTTTAGCTCTTTTTGTATTTGATTTCTGATTTGCATTGCCTCTTTGATGTCATTAGTTAGCCAAGGGGCTGAGGGGCGGGTTATTTTTCTTGTTACAATGGGTGCACAACTATCTAAGCATTCAAGGAAGACTTTTGTTAAAATCTCAACCTGCAAATCGACGTTATCTGTGTATTTAATTTGTCTTGAGGAGAGGCTTCCTTTTCGGCTTGTTTATGTTTAGCATAGCAATGTTCAGCTCGTGGTCTGCAATTGGGCAGGGAACTACGTCCCAATAGGGTATACTTTCCACTTTATTTGTTATTATCAGATCTATAAGAGTCCTAGAATTAGGGGTTATGCGAGTCAGTTTTGTCACTATTTGTGTTAACTTCACAGTGTTGATCACCCTTTTCATTTTGTTATCTGCTGAGAGCAAGTCATCATTAAAATCACCAAGTATGTATATGGGTTTATGACGCACACAGATATTTCTGAATGTTTCTAGCAGATGATTGAATGAACTGGTAGGTGCTTTAGGGTGACGGTAAACACACTCTACAATGAAAGATGGAAGTTTCTGATACTGCACAGTGATCCATAAATCTTCGAGCTCCTCAGTGACAGAAAATGAGAGATCTAGGAGTAAACATACTGGCAGATTTGTCTCCAAAAATACATATAAATGGCATAGTAAGGGCAGCATATGCATTCTTATCAAATGTAAGGGTAGCCTTCAGGCACATGGACAAGGAAATGTTCAGAAATATTTATGTAACCTATGTGAGGCCAAAACTCGAATATGCAGCCCCCTTTTGGAATCCGCACTTGAAAAAGCACATAGCCAAGCTTGAAAAAGTTCAAAGACATGCCACGAAACTGGTGCCAGAAATACGCAATCTCAGTTATGATGAGAGGCTGAGGGAATTAGACTTACCATCACTCGAAGCTAGAAGAGTGAGGGGGGATATGGTGACAGTCTTTAAATTCCTTCATGGTTATGATAGAGTGGATAGGGATCGATATTTTGATATGGCTGGCTCTAGAACTAGAGGTCATAGTTTGAAGCTTGGTAAGAAAACTTCTTTGCAGGATGTAAGGAAATACTTTTTCAGTGTAAGAGTAGTTGATAAATGGAAATCGCTAAGCGAGGAGGTAGTTAATGCTATCTCAATCCATAGTTTTAAGGACAGGTATGATGAGTATCACTAAGTCTAAAATGGAACCGATGAGGAGACGGGAAGATACGAGCTTTGGGCTCTTTCCCGTAAACACAATTAGGTAATCACAATTAGGTAATCACACACACACACACACACACACAAGTGCAAGAAGGCCCAAGCTTGACTACTCGGTGGCTGGAGTACAACTTCAAGAGACAGAAAATGAGAGAGATCTAGGAGTAAACATACTGGCAGATTTGTCTCCAGAAATACATATAAATGGCGTAGTAAGGGCAGCATATGCATTCTTATCAAATGTAAGGGTAGCCTTCAGGCACATGGACAAGGAAATGTTCAGAAATATTTATGTAACCTATGTGAGGCCAAAACTCGAATATGCAGCCCCCTTTTGGAATCCGCACTTGAAAAAGCACATAGCTAAGCTTGAAAAAGTTCAAAGACATGCCACGAAACTAGTGCCAGAAATACGCAATCTCGGTTATGATGAGAGGCTGAGGGAATTAGACTTGCCATCACTCGAAGCTAGAAGAGTAAGGGGGGATATGGTGACAGTCTTTAAATTCCTTCATGGTTATGATAGAGTGGATAGGGATCGATATTTCGATATGGCTGGCTCTAGAACTAGAGGTCATAGTTTGAAGCTTCGTAAGAAAACTTCTTTGCAGGATGTAAGGAAATACTTTTTCAGTGTAAGAGTAGTTGATAATTGGAATTCGCTAAGCGAGGAGGTAGTTAATGCTATCTCAATCCATAGTTTTAAGGACAGGTACGATAAGTATCACTAAGTCTAAAATGGAACCGATGAGGAGACGGGAAGATACGAGCTTTGGGCTCTTTCCCGTAAACACAATTAGGTAATCACAATTAGGTAATCACACACACCAACATGTAATGGAACCAACAAGGGCCAGGGGTGGGGATGAGCCATCACTACTTGATCTAGTGTTCACAGATAATGTGTTGGATATTGAAAAAATTGAGTATGAACCACCAATTGGAAAGAATGACCACTGTGTGTTGTTGATGGAGTATATCATTGAAGATATTCTTCCTGAGAGTAGAGGCACTGAGGACATGAGGAGGAACTATCCGAAAGGAGATTACATAAAAATAAATGAGCTTTTTGCAGTTATTGACTGGAGAACCTTATTTTACAACAAATCTGTACAAGAAATGTATGACATCTTTTGTGAGAAATATGGGAAGATAGTAGATTGCTGCATACCTGTCACCAAAGTAGGTGTAATTCATGCCAGAGAGAAATGGTTCGATAATGGGTGTAAAAGAGCTAAGGAGTGGAGAGACAAATGCTGGAAAAGGTATAGGAGGAGAAAAAACATAAATGCCTGGCAAACCTACAAAAGAGCAAGAAATGACTACCTAAGTAAAAGGAGAGAGGCAGAGAGAGACTATGAGAGGGACATCACCAGGAAGGCTAAAGAAAATCCCAAGCTTTTCCACAGCTTTATCAGAGGAAAACTGAAGGTAAAAGAACAGGTTTTAAGGCTAAAGAGAGCGGATGGAAGCATCACTGAGACGGATGAAGAGATCTGCAAAGAATTGAACAAGGAGTTTCAGTCAGTATTTACAGTAGAAAATACCCCACCCCCTCAGATTGCAGTGATAGAAGCTCAAGGGCCGGCATTAGAGAACATCAACCTTACAGCCACAGAGGTATGCAAAGCGCTGATGGATTTAGATGTTCATAAAGCTACAGGTCCCGATGACATATCCCCTCATGTGCTTAAAAAATGCGCAAACACAATATCAGTGGCACTAAGTATCATATTTAAGGAGTCACTGGAGTCGGGGGAGATTCCAAGATGCTGGAAACAAGCAAATGTGATACCTATCTTCAAAAAGGGAAGGAGGGATACGGCTCTGAACTATAGACCAGTTTCCTTGACCAGCATAGTTTGCAAAGTTATGGAGAAACTACTAAGGAAACATATCTCTCTTCACTTGGAATCCTTCAACTGTTTGTCAGTGAGGCAACATGGCTTCAGAGAAGGTAGATCAACAGTAACAAACTTATTAGAATTTTATGATGAGGTAAGCCAAATCTTACAGGAAAGAGAGGGCTGGGCAGATTGCATATTCCTAGACTTCCAGAAAGCGTTTGACACTGTTCCACATGGGAGACTTATTAGGAAGCTGCAATCAATGGCTAGAATAGGTGGAAATGTTTTGGAATGGATAAAAACTTACTTAGAAGGAAGGGAACAGAGGGTTAGAGTAAGACACTCAGTGTCTGAATGGAGAAGAGTTAGTAGTGGAGTTCCACAGGGTTCAGTTTTAGGGCCACTTTTGTTCCTTGTATATGTAAATGACCTACCAGAGTCTGTAAATTCATTCATGAATATGTTTGCAGATGATGCAAAGATTGTGAAGAAAGTAAAAAACGAGAACAATGGTAGAGAACTTCAGGAGGATCTAAATAATCTGCATGAGTGGTCAGAAAAGTGGCTAATGAAATTCAATACTTCAAAATGTAAGGTAATGAGAATGGGTACAAGTGCAAGAAGGCCCAAGCTTGACTACTCGGTGGCTGGAGTACAACTTCAAGAGACGAGAAAATGAGAGAGATCTAGGAGTAAACATACTGGCAGATTTGTCTCCAGAAATACATATAAATGGCATAGTAAGGGCAGCATATGCATTCTTATCAAATGTAAGGGTAGCCTTCAGGCACATGGACAAGGAAATGTTCAGAAATATTTATGTAACCTATGTGAGGCCAAAACTCGAATATGCAGCCCCCTTTTGGAATCCGCACTTGAAAAAGCACATAGCTAAGCTTGAAAAAGTTCAAAGACATGCCACGAAACTGGTGCCAGAAATACGCAATCTCAGTTATGATGAGAGGCTGAGGGAATTAGACTTACCATCACTCGAAGCTAGAAGAATGAGGGGGGATATGGTGACAGTCTTTAAATTCCTTCATGGTTATGATAGAGTGGATAGGGATCGATATTTTGATATGGCTGGCTCTATAACTAGAGGTCATAGATTGAAGCTTGGTAAGAAAACTTCTTTGCAGGATGTAAGGAAATACTTTTTCAGTGTAAGAGTAGTTGATAATTGGAATTCGCTAAGCGAGGAGGTAGTTAATGCTATCTCAATCCATAGTTTTAAGGACAGGTATGATGAGTATCACTAAGTCTAAAATGGAACCGATGAGGAGACGGGAAGATACGAGCTTTGGGCTCTTTCCCGTAAACACAATTAGGTAATCACAATTAGGTAATCACACACACACACACACCAACTAGGTAAATATTCGAGGGAAGGAAAGCCGAGACCAACAAAAGTAACCTTTGAGAGAGGGGAGACATGTAGGGAAATATTGTTGAGAAAAAAAAGTCTAAAAGACCTTCAAGAATGCAAAGAAGTGTTCATTAGACGATACAGAACACAGGAAGAGATGGGAAAGATCAAAAACTTGTTGCAAGAGGCAAGAAGGTTAAATGATGAAAGAAATGAAGAAGAGAAGAAAAATTTTCGTTACGGAACACTTCCAGACAAAGGGGAGATAAAGAAGATAATGACAGAAGATCAGGGGATGGGGCCTCATTAAGATTGTTATACACAAATGCTGATGGATTAGCTGGTAAGGCAGTAGAATTAAAAGATAGGATTCACAACAGTAAGGCAGATATAGTAGCAATTACAGAGACTAAGTTGAGTGAGGACATAAACAGTGTCACAGTTTTTCCTAAGGGCTTCAGAATACTAAGGGTCGAAAGATCTGAGAGGACTGGTGGAGGGATAGCACTGCTCATAAGTGAAAGGATTCAAGTTGAAGAAATAAACTTGGCTATAGAAAGTGAGTTCAGGGAATTTCTTGTTGCTCGCATAAATACTGGGTCAGAGAGCATTATAATAACTGTTGTATACAACCCACCAAGGAACCAAAATAGGCTTGAAATTTATGAGGAAAGTCATATAGGTACGATTGAAGTCATAAACTCAGTTGTTAACATGGCGCGGGAGAAAAAATGTAGGATTTTGATTATGGGAGACTTTAATCATAAAGAGATAGATTGGATAAATCTTGACCCACACAGTGGTGAGGACTCCTTTGGGGCAAGATTCCTAGATTGCGTACAAGGGAATTTCCTACACCAACATGTAATGGAACCAACAAGAGCCAGGGGTGGGGACGAGCCATCACTACTTGATCTGGTGTTCACAGATAATGTGTTGGATATTGAAAATATTGAGTATGAACCACCAATTGGAAAGAGTGACCACTGTGTGTTGTTGATGGAGTATATCATTGAAGACATTCTTCCTGAGAGTAGAGGCACTGAGGACATGAGGAGGAACTATCAGAAAGGAGATTACATCAAAATGAATGAGCTTTTTGCAGTTATTGACTGGAGAACCTTATTTTACAACAAATCTGTACAAGAAATGTATGACATCTTTTGTGAGAAATATGGGAAGATAGTAGATTGCTGCATACCTGTCACCAAAGTAGGTGTAATTCATGCCAGAGAGAAATGGTTCGATAATGGGTGTAAAAGAGCTAAGGAGTGGAGAGACAAATGCTGGAAAAGGTATAGGAGGAGAAAAAACATAAATGCCTGGCAAACCTACAAAAGAGCAAGAAATGACTACCTAAGTAAAAGGAGAGAGGCAGAGAAAGATTATGAGAGGGACATCACCAGGAAGGCTAAAGAAAATCCCAAGCTTTTCCACAGCTTTATCAGAGGAAAACTGAAGGTAAAAGAACAGGTTTTAAGGCTAAAGAGAGCGGATGGAAGCATCACTGAGACGGACGAAGAGATCTGCAAAGAATTGAACAAGGAGTTTCAGTCAGTATTTACAGTAGAAAATACCCCACCCCCTCAGATTGCAGTGATAGAAGCTCAAGGGCCGGTATTAGAGAACATCAACCTTACAGCCACAGAGGTATGCAAAGCGCTGATGGATTTAGATGTTCATAAAGCTACAGGTCCTGATGACATATCCCCTCATGTGCTTAAAAAATGCGCAAACACAATATCAGTGGCACTAAGTATCATATTTAAGGAGTCATTGGAGTCGGGGGAGATTCCAAGATGCTGGAAACAAGCAAATGTGATACCTATCTTCAAAAAGGGAAGGAGGGATACGGTTCTGAACTATAGACCAGTTTCCTTGACCAGCATAGTTTGCAAACTTATGGAGAAACTACTAAGGAAACATATCTCTCTTCACTTGGAATCCTTCAACTTTTTGTCAGTGAGGCAACA
>JAXCGZ010007855.1:0-52500 GCA_037179515.1 Halocaridina rubra | reverse complement strand
CGCGCTCAACCCACAAATTGGCAAAAATCAGCTTAAGAACTAGGTTGGCCTATGGCATCAATCCCCCGTTGCGATACCTCAGTTGAAGGGTCTTGTGGACTTACAAAAGACTATCCAGGACAATTCGACGCTGAGTCGTCCTTCAGATACGGTTCTCTTTCTATGCCTACATTAACACATGCATAATTTGCCCTTCATACCTGACAAGTCACAATACTCCCCATCTCTGTTTCTCTCTATGTGTTTTTCGTTCCCAGGCCATGCGAGGGTAGATTTTTTTTTTTTGGCCCGTTCTGGTGTCACAATCATAAAAAAAAAACCCTGCTCAGTTTTCCAATTTTAAATTAGTCTTCTATCACCAAAGAAATGGGGAGAAGAACTCGGTTACTATGGTAACCTTGGATATACATGTTAATAGAAGGAATGCAGAAAAAAAAAAGAGGAAGACGCGGGGTAAAAAGCCAGAATAAACTAGAGGAGACAGAGGACGCTCAACTCCTCGCTTGCATAAACTCACTCCTCATAAAAAAAAAAACAACTCCCACTAATCATCATCCGATATATTTTTTAGGCTATCTAGGAAAAAAAAAAAACTTTTCACCCATTTTTAGAAGTAACTGGTTACTAACCAAAAGCAAGTAGGGTGAAGTTTCACAACGCGTGTATTGTGTTTGGAGGTATGATGCGTCTTCTAGATTCCATGAAAGCTTTGTTTAAGTAGAATTGACGCACGATATAAGATGAAGGTTGGGATTCTTCGTGTTAATAAGAATATCGGTTGACTAGGCTATTAATAATCGGGGAAAATGACAAATATTAGCAGGGTAGGAGAGCAATCATCATTGAAGTTTGAAAATGCGCTCCTTCTTCGTCACTACTCACCTTCGAATTAGCTATATATGTTAGAACCGAGTCCACGAATTGATCCACTATTGGTTTAAATGGTGTAAAACTAGCGTACATCCTATAATATAATTCCTGCTTCATGTAGCTCCTTTACGGAGTCAAATGGTATGCATTGGAAAACAAATAAGAATATGTACATTTTTTTAACTTCCCGGCTTCATACAATACTATGGATCGAGCGATGGGTAATTACAGCCATTTCTAAATAAGAAACAGTGACAGATCCATTATTTCACAAACAACATTAACTTAATGTTATTTACTGTATTCCCTCAGCCGGCTACATTCTTGTCTTCCCTTGGGGCTGATTCTCCGCCTAGTCTCCTCTATTTAATATGGTGTAGATTTTAAATCCCCCAGTTGTTTATTTATTTGTATTTTTTTAATAGGAAAGAATTGACAGCCCATAAAATACAACACTATTGCACCGGGACTCGGACTCCCCAAGGTAAAAAGGTTGAAGAACCATGGTGTACAGGCCACTTGCGCAGAAAGAGATAAAGAAAAAAAGTATAAACAGTATTATAATTGGTTAAAGATATAGGTGTGTCTACTAGACACTGCATGATTGGCCAAATATTTTCAGTCTCTTTCGAGGTGAATCTTTCCATTCATTATCGTTCAAAATATTTACCTTTAGTACAATAGCTTCAGTAGAAATTTATCTATTGGACACAAGAGTATTTTCTTACGCACAGTGGTTTGCAGTATTCAGCTGTCGTATTATCGTGCGCACGATGAAATGTAGACTATTTTTTTGTATTCGATAATGATTTGGTGTTTTAATTACTGTGTATTAATGATTATTTCACGTACAAACTTCCTCCAGAAAGTTGCCACGCTGTATTTATTTTGTCCGAGACGAGTTGTCCAATGGCTTCGTGTGGACACTAAAACGTCGAACGTGAGCTTATATTCCTATTTATGTATTAACATTCTGCTGTTACCTCATCGAGAGTGTTTTAGATACTTTTCGATATTATTTTTGACACTTTTGCTTCTAACACTTCTTAAATAGCACTCACTTGATATGAGCAGTTTCGTGTTGTTTGTCAAAGCTCATTTATGGGTGAATGAACAGGGCTTACCCTAATATGTTTTTACCTAATTGTATTTACCAAATTGTGGGCACGGTAGAAAGCCCTATTCTCATAACTCCCCGTTTCATGATCGCTTTATTGATTTATTTTTTTTTTACTCTGACACATCCTTAAAACTATGAATGCATTTAGTGTGATATTTACGTCACTGTAGCTATAATCGTTATCAGTATTATACAAATTGCATTTGCCCCTTTGTGTTAAATCTTCCTTCAGTTACGGTTCTCTTTCTATTCCTACATCAACACCGAATATTCTTGTATATGCGTTACACATCTCTTATTATCCGTTCATATCTGACAAGTCACAATATCCCCCATCTCTGTTTCTCCATGTTTTCTTCGTGCTCTGGGCCGATGAGGGTAGATTAATTTTTTTGGCCCGTCCTGGTGTCACAATCATATAAAAAAAAAAGCTGTTTAAAAGCCATAAGCTCTCGAGAAAAACAAAGTTGGTAAATATTTATTTTTACATCCTCAGCGGATGATCTAATTTGTTTCGTAACTGTGATGATCTATCCAAACTAACCAAACCAAACCTAACTAATTGATATAGCAGAACAGTTGCAAATGGATACAGAAAATAACAAAAACTTTATGGGTAGATTTTCAATTACAGCCATCGGTATTATAGCATTATAGGACCACCTCTGTTTTCCAGTTGAAATAAAGGTTTTCTGCTAGTTTTTAATGTGTTTTAAGCGAATCCGACCTTCATTTGCTCCGGAAATTAGTCCTTCACTCGAAAAATTAACCGTTAGTTAAAAATCACTGGGAAAAATTAACTGTTAGTTAAAAATCACTGGTAAGTGAAGAGTTGCTGTAGCCGCCCGTTACTCAGTTTCAAATCGCGCACTGAGTTAATGAAATAATGGGGTTAGGTTAATTTAGGTTAGGTTAGGTTAGTTCAAAGCACATAAAAAACTACCAAAATTATTTTTATTTCAATTGGAAAATAGAGGTGGTCCTATAATGCAATTTTACCCAGCCATCTCCCTTTGGAAATGAAATTCTTGTTTATTTCAGTGATGTCTGAATTGTCTTGAATGAATCTGGTCTTCAAGATCTACCTTGACCTAAACTATCCTACCTTAACCCAACCTATCCAAACTTAGCATAATCAGACCTTACAACGAGTAATTTACTACTAATTAGAAGGCCAGATTTGTACAAATCGCATAAAAAAATTTTACAGTAACGAGACGTATTTGAACAGCATAAAATTGTTGGTTATGAGACGTGTGTAATAGTGCAAAAATGCCACCATATGTCTATTTTCAAGTCTTGGAGGATGTGAAAGTGAATACTTGGTGCCACTTCCGCCTGTTATTTTACGTGTCATGAATCTACTTTGTAACCTAACTTAATCTAAACCAACCAAACCTAACCTAGTAGATATTTTTTCCTTGTAGTCAACAAGCTGAAAAAGCACCGAATATTTACCAATGGTATTCCTTTTTCCTATGTAACGTAGCTCTTGCCTGGAGAGCACATGATGTGAAGTGACAAGTCAGTATCAGTACTTATAAGTTTGATCCTGCCATGGGGCGATATTAAGGGCATCCAGCACTAATTCCCTATGCCAACCTGTTGTGACAGATAAGACCACAAAGCAAAAAATGTATATAGCTACGTAGTTCAGCGTCACGTACTCTAATCTAAACCAAGCTAGCATACATTGTGCCAACCTTAGCAGACCTTGGTAGCTCAGTCTAACTTACATACTTAAGCATTGTAAGTAATCCTCTATGTAAGGAGAATGATCGAGTCAAAGCCCACATTCAATAAGTCAAGTAACCCAGATCTTCCACCTTATCTCTTTGGGAGTAAAGGATCACCATAATTCCACCTACCACATTACATCGACCTCACAGGGGTAAAGTGTATTCTGGCTAGAAAAAAATCTCCTTAGTATGGGTTTATTTTGATAACACATGGTTCAGTAGTGCTTAGCCTCATTTAAAACTTTTTGTGGCTTCATTTCATCAAGCAATTCCATGCACACCAATAGGGATATTTGTATCACCCCACTCAACATTTTAGCTAGGATTGGTTGGATTATATAAGAAATGGTACCTTCTTATATGTCACCATTAATCCCCATTATGGAGGTGGACACGGGTAGAGCTGGGGAATTAAGGCCGGTTGCTCTTCCTAACCCGAGTTGTAGGCTTAAACTTGGGTATGTCACTTTCTGAGTCGAGTGCTTTAATTACTACACTACTGCATAAAATTATAGATGTAGAAACAAATATGTAATCAACTGGTCATAATGCGGCAGCAAGCATTCCTGCGTTCTCTGAATGAAAAATCTAATGATTGAAACTATTGCATCAAATCTCTCATTCATTCTTGACTAGATAGAAATTTTGTATGGTAAGATTCGAATAAGATATTGAGTATTGTAATGTTTTGTTATCATTTCTTGAATATCTTAGCCCTAAGGCTTGTAATTTTGTTGTTAATGTTTTAATTCCAGATCATTTTGGCTCTCTTCAAGAGCCTTTGGTTGTTGTTGTATGCCTTTTCATGTGTCACTGTTAATCCCTTATTGAATGGAGATGGACGCAGACTTTTAAGAGCTTATGTATTAAAGCTGGATACCCTCTCTAACGCCCCTCTGTGGGCTCGCACATGGTTTTGTTACTTACAGAATCGAGCGGTCTAACCACTGTGCTACTGCAGTTCCCTTCGGGAATCTGTAGTTTCATTGACAAATCTGTTTTCAGCACTTAAATCATAGGCTCTTGTCTGGAGTCGAAAGCATCTGAGCCTTGTCACTATTGATAAAGTTCTGATTGGCACTAATGAAGTTGTTGTCAGTGCTTGAAAACTTAAACCCTTGGGCTCTGGAAATAGCATACACAATTAATAAATGAACATAATTTCCCTAGAACATATGTATACGTTGTTTGTTGGTGAGCGTGTCTGGAGTTAGCTGAGTTGAGAGAAACTAATTTGCACATTTTTATCTTATTGTCAAACAGATAACAAACCACCAACTTAGCTAGGAAAAAAAGAGTATAGATAGGGAGTGAGATTAAAGATACCGTATATTTCGGTGTATAAGTCGATGTTTTAGCCCCAAAAAATCAGCCCAAAATTGAGGGTCGACTTATATAACAATCACAAAAAGCAAACCTTGAAATCTTGTGACATATTGGTGCAGGAAATCAGGCCTAACCTTAGGCTAATACCGACGACAGCCTCGGTGCGGTAACTATCGATGTAAATACCTGTAGCTACTAATGTAAATACTTGTATTTTAATCAATTCACATTCTGATTCGACACTAATAATGTAATAGAGCTACCATTACCTTAAAATTCCACAAAATGCTATTAATCAAAGGAAAAAGACCATAACAATGTAAACATCATGCAGCCATTTGTAAAATTTCCGATCAGCTGATCGCTGACGAAACAAAACAATTTACGGTATAAGTGCGTTCACACCAACCCTTTTTTGACCACAGAAATGTTAAATAACAACATCTAGGATAACATCAGATCTTTATTTCTCACTAAAATAAATTACAATAAAAAGTATGCAATATGTTTTATTCATTTAAAAACCTCTGTTCCAAACGTTTTCTATCCACAATTTTACACCATTTTCATCCATAAAGCCTTTTTCATGAAAGTGAACAAATACTCCAGATGGAAAATTTATTTTAGGCTTAGTTTTTCGCTTAAAAATTATCATGGGCTTCAGTTTCGTTCCGTCAGCCATGCAAGATAAAACGACCGTAAACCTTGTCTTTTCATGACCTGTACCTCTAACGTGCACGGTTTTTGTGCCTTTTGTATCAACAGTTCTGTCACCCAACATATCAAAGTTTAATGGGGTCTCATCCATGTTTCCGATACATGACAGAAGATATTGATGTTTTTGCCTCATCCCAATAACAAATCGATGAAAACTGGTAACTTTATGTTCAAGGTCTCTTGGTAGCTTTTGAGCGATTTTCGTTTTTTGGCGTATCATAAGGTTCTTTCTATTCATGAAACGACTACACCACCCAACTGTTGCTTTAAAGTCCTTACTTTGGTCTTTGTTGGCTTTTGCCCATTTTAATGCATGTGATCTTATTTTATTTCGTGTTACTATGAATCCATCCTGTCTTAGTTCAAGTACCCACTTTGCAACATGATCCTCCAACTCTGGCCAAAGAACGTTTCCTCGTCTCATCGCGCATTTCTGTTTCGGCATGTTTCTCAACTTATCTTCATTCTTTCTCCAGTCTCTTACTAACTTCTCATCCACATCAAAAGTTCTCGCTGCAGCACAGTTGTTTGATGCCTTAGCAACTTCGATGACTTTTAGTTTAAAACTGGCTTCGTATTTTCTGCGTTTTGTTGGCGGCTCCATGGGTAGCTTAAGTGTAAAAATTATTTAAAGAATTTTCTCTGGTTAGTAGGAGAGTTAGGACCAGACTGAATTAGAGAGAAAACGAAGTGAAAGTATATGAGTATGCAAACTACCAACAGAAGCTGTTTGATGAGGTAGTATGGTAGTTGTGCTTAGAAGAGGAAGAAGAAGGCGGGAGCTGTTAGTTGCTATAATGAGCTTGTCAGCTGCTTGGAACGTTTCGAATAATTCACCCATATGAACACGCTTTTGTTTACGTTACGATCGTGCGGAGAAATGAATCTATTTCGTCATTTTTATAGAGATTTATATTAATACTACCTTATATATTATTTCATATTGTAAGTAGAACAACGTTTGTAATAACATACCGGTAGTCTTTAATTAATGCCCGGTGTTTTATATATGGTAACTTTTACACTGCTGCTTAGGCTAGCCTATAACTTAGGCGAGTTTCGTATTTCAACTTTTACACTGCTGCTTAGGCTAGCCGATAATTTACGGTAGGCGAGTTCTGTATTTTAGAGGTCGACCTATACCTCAGATATTAGCAAAAATCATTAAAAATTACTCTCATTTTTGGGTCGACTTATCTGTAGGCCGACTTATACACCGAAATATACGGTAATTGAGTGAAAAATACATAAAGATTATTTTCTGTATACCTTAATATGGGGGAAGAATGTTCGATGAGCACACTAAGATGTAATGAACTAAAAAGAGTATAGATAAAAGAGAGAGGTTGGAAATAAAAGAGTGACAAATATGAGATTATTATCTGTATGCTTAAATATGGGGAAGAGTGAATATACCCTATATACCCCTTGTGCTGTGGGAGGAACTAAGAAGTAAAAATTCTAACCTTATTTTCTAGGTATTTTAGGATGCAAGTACTGTATACATTATAGGAGAGAAGGAATGGGTAGGTTTTCCTCAACTGAAATCCTTTTCTTGCAGCCAAAGTTTGAAATGAGAAAATGCAGGATATAATAATATTGTAAAGTATCATTTGTTGTTTACTGTTTTGTGTCTCTATCACTCCCTATAAGAATGGAGGTGGGTACAAATAGGTTAGAACTAGGGATTTAAGGCTGAATACCCTTCTAATGCCCTAGTGTGAGCTCAAACACAGGTTTATTAGTTTATGAGTCGAGTGCTCTATCCACTGAGCTACAGCAGCCTGCACAGAAGGAATTATAGTGAGATATGAAAGCGCATAGCCATAAAAAGCAGTTAGTACTGAAATACATACATTTCATATGAATATTTCTAGAGAGAGCTTCTAGATATGACTTATAAACAGATTACTGACCTCTTTCTGTCAAAGAAGAATTTAACATATGCAAAAGTGACGTTAACAATGCAAAGGCAAAAATATGATTGTTACTGTTGTGTTTCTACTGAGCTGCCTTGCCGAACAGTCTTTAGTCCCTAAGGCCACTGGCGATCCCAGACTTTCACTGATCTCTCAGGGAGTGTATGTTGTATTGTAGGCAGATGTAGTTACAAGCAGTTCCCTCATCCGTAATGTGTTATGTTACATCCTGGAATGGTATCATTGAGGGTGTTATCCAGCCTTTTCTGATAGCCCAGAATGGCTTTATGGTATCCACATTGCAGTCTGTCAAGGTGGAGTTTGTCTTCATTGGGAAAGGAGCATACTGTAGGATAGGTGTTGGGAGGTTGTACATGCAGTTGTGTGTTGTTATTGAGTAAATGGAAGAAACAGCAAGTTAATATTGTATGGATATGATTGTGGAGGCTGGTTGGAATGGATGAGGGGGGAAGAGATGGGAATATTTGTGCTATTTGTTCTTACAAGAAAGGGCCCTTTTTCATAACTCCCCGTCTCCTGATTGGTTCCATATTTATACTCAATGATACTTGTCATATTTATCTTTAAAACGATGAATGCCTAGCATTTACTCTTTCCTCTCTTAACAAGTTCCAATTATCAACTATTCTTACTCTAAAAAAGTACTTTTTTACATCTTGCAAAGAAAGTTTCTTACGAAGCTTCAGCCTGTGACATCGACTTCTGGAGCCATCTATATCAAAATATAGCTCCCTGTCCACTTTGTCAAAACATGACGGAATTTAAAAACTGTAACCATGTCCTCCCTCTCTCTTTTAGTTTCAAGTGATGGTAAGTCTAACTCACTCAGACTCTCCTCAAAACTGTGATTGCAATGCTGTCACGAATTTGGTAGCAAGTCTCTAAACTTTTTCCAGTTTATTTATATTTCCTTGTCCATATCTCTAAAAGACATTCTAATAAATGCTGAGAAAGCTTATGCCGCCTTTATTATACATTTGTATGCATTCCCGGTGACAAATCTGCCAATACGTTTACCCCTAGATCTCTCGCATTCTCTGACTTTTGAATTTCTGTGCCCGCTATTGAGTACCCAACTTGAGCCCTCTTGCACTCTAGTTCATTCTCATTACCTTACATTTCGAAGTAATGAATTTCATTAGCCACTTTGCTGACTATTCATGCAGCCTATTTAGGTCTCCCTTAAGTTCTTTACCACTGTTCTCTACCTTTCTTCACTATCTTAGCATCATCTGCAAATATATTAAAAAATGTACCAAACGAATAAAATGAACATTCCTCTATAATTAATTCTTTCCAGTGGTTCATTTCCATATACAAGGAACAAAAGTGGACTTAAAACTGATCCCTGTGGAACCCCACTATAAACCCTTCTAAAGTCAAATCTTACTCTAACCATATGTTCCCTCCCTCCAGCTTCGTAATAAGTCTCCGATGTAGGACTGTATCAAATGCCTTCTGAATATCTAAGAATATGCCATCTGTCCAGCTCTCTCTTTCTTGTAAGATCTGTGCTATGTTTGTTTTATTGTCCCTCTGTGTGTGTTTGTTTATGTGTTTTAAGCTTTTGAAAATATTGTATATTTAATTCACTTCATATTCTGGTAAGTTCGTATCTTACAAGGTTGGGAATCCTTACAATTCAGGAAGTCACATTTGGAAATGTATTTCTTTATATTGAAAATTGTTGCTAATTTATGCAACTTCTGAAGTGCATTTTAAGAAGGCTTATATTACCTGTCTCTGAGGAAATAACAAAATATATTGCTTATTTTTTGTGCCTTCTATATTTAACTGATTTTACTTCTCTTACATTTTTTTTCTTATGAGTGTGATACCATGGCAGGCAAAAAACTGCCCTCATCAATAAAGGCTTAGGCACGAGAAAACATTGAAACGGAGGAAAAGAAAAAGCTTATGGACAAGGGGGAGATGAGGTAATGATACACAAAGGAAAAGGACACACTGAAAAATTAGTTGAAGCACTGAGGACCTAGAGATATGGAGGATTAGGCCCTGAGATGACGATACATCCGCTTTTTTAAGGAAGATAGGTCATAAAAATCTGCGAACTACAAATCTCCACATAGTACCTTTGAGACGAGGCTGCTTGGCAAGTGTTATGTGGCCTCGGCAGTGGGTCAGGGATGCAATTCGCCAATTCATCAGAGCTGCGATGGAAATAGCGATAGAAAAGAGAAAGGGATGATACCTTACAACGAAGAGGGAGAGAATCCAGATTAGAAGTAAGAGAAGGATCATTAATGAGTCTGACTGCCTTAGATTCAACCCTATCAAGGAGATAAGTATAAGAAGAAGCACCCCAGAGTTGTGAGCAGTATTCTAAGCAGGGATGGATAAGACATTTCTATATTTTAAGTAACTGTAAAGAGGAAATGTAATGATGAAAACAAAACAGAACCCCAAATTTTATGGATGCATATTTAGAAATTTGGATTATGTGATTCCTCCAAGACAAGTTAGAGACTATATGGATTCCTAATATGTTTGATAGAATTAAAGAGGATAAATTTCGTTAGTTTCGAAGACAATAGGGCTGTCAGGAGGAGAAGAAGATGAAAATATAGCCAGAAACTGTCTTGGATGCATTAAATTTAACTAAACTTTGAGTGCCCCACTCAGATACCCTTGGCATATCGGAGTTGAGAGTAGAAGAAAGTGATACGAGACTGATTACGAGTAGCAGATGAAGGATTTTTAAAAAAGGCAGAGGAAAAATGAAGGGTAGAATCATCAGCAAATGCGTGAAGAAAAGAGGAAGATGAGGATTGGAGAAGATCATTGATGATGTGAAGAAACAGAGTAGGTGAAAGAACAGAGCCCTGTGGAACACCTCTGGTAACAGGGAATGGACTACATAATTTGGTATAATCAGGATAATTCTATGTTAATATATTATCTTTTTCAGATACTTGTCATAAGGAAGAAAGATGGGGGAACAGCGATTAGCCAGATGGTATTTCGGTGGCTTAGCTTCTTGTGGAGCAGCTTGCTGCACACATCCGCTAGACCTACTTAAGGTATATGACTTTCTCTCATTTTTCATTGTATTTCACTAATTGTATTTAACAATGATGATTTCATACATGGAAAGTGCACTAATACTGGATGACTTAAATGAACATTCCTTTGATATTTATTCGTTCACTTCTGCAGCACAGCAGAAGATTCTTTGCCCTGTTAACATGTAGGTAATCTAAGCCGGGTGGAGGAGTGATCAAGATATATTAGTTTTTGGTGAATGTGTGTACATTGACCTGGCCATCCCTCTTGCAAGGGGGGATTGAGGCCATTGTATACTTTTTATTTTAGTATATACTTTATTGAGGTATTTTTCTTTGCAAGGCTACCAGACACTGAGTGCCACAAGAATATGATTAGAATGTATTGTTTTACCTTAACAGTTATTGTGGTTTACTAATTTTATATTCTAAATGGACTCATATATCCAGTGCTGTTCTTTATAATAGTTTTTGCTTGCTGTTGAAGTGTCACTATTAATCCCTATTTGAGTGGGAGTAGACACAGTCAGATTGGAGCTTAAGGCAGGATGCCCTTCTTAGTACCCCACTTTGGGCTCAAACACAGGTTTTTCACTTCCTGAATTGAAAGCTATAGCCACTACAGTGCTGCTGGACTCATATAGAGAGTGTAGAGCTTTTTCTTAGTATCCACTTTAAAAGCGTTTCACTTTTAAACTTTTTAACTCGCTATATTATTGGGTGTCATACCCTAACATATCACTTATTTCCCGCAGTGAATTGGACTATTACACGCCTCACAGTACTATTATCTCTGTTATTTGTTCTTTTTCAGTAAGAACTGGCACATTAAGCCTTCAGTTAGAGGCTCAGTATATTGCTGATAATGCAATCTGTATGAGTCTTGTGTTTCAAAACTCATCTGTAATGCTAATTTATAAATGTGCAATACATCCTGAAGTGATTATTTTGTGTTATAGGTGCACTTGCAAACTCAGCAGGTAAATACAATGGGGGGAGGACAAATGGCTGTTCACATAGTACGAACACAAGGATTACTCGCCCTCTACAATGGCCTCTCGGCATCGCTCCTTAGACAGATAACTTATTCAACAACCCGATTTGCAATATATGAAGTAAGTACCTTGCAGTTTTATTTTGCTTATCTTGATTTTTTTAATATACAGCTACTTAATGCCCTTTAAATCTCTTGCATACATTGTAATGACAGACTGATATGATCGTGAATTTGCCTTGTTTTGTATATTGGAATTAAAGGCATTTTTCAATATTAAGCTTTCTTTAAAATGTTGTATATTTTGATCTTTAGCAGGAAAGATTACAACTTTATCTTTTTTTTTTTTTATAACATTCATTTCCAATTTAAATTTGATAGGTAATTATCTTTCTGTGTATATTTTGTAAGTTTGAAAATCTTACTACAAGCAGCCAGTTTCATACTGTAGACTTGATTACTAACATTGTTTTTGATTATCATTCTGAAAATTACTGCAGGCAACCTGTTTCATATTTTTTTAGGTTTAAGTACTGGCAGTACTTTTGATTTTCTTTGTAAAAAGT
Organism: Halocaridina rubra; assembly: GCA_037179515.1. Taxonomy (NCBI): domain Eukaryota; kingdom Metazoa; phylum Arthropoda; class Malacostraca; order Decapoda; family Atyidae; genus Halocaridina; species Halocaridina rubra. Next base: position 40,205 of record JAXCGZ010007855.1, on the reverse strand, counting down.
ATAACCTATTTCATATTAAAGGTTTGATTACTAACTTTACATTTGATATTCATTGTAGTAATGACTACTGGCAACCTCTTTCATATTTTAGATTAATTAATAGCATCACTTTTGATTTTTCTTGTAGAACTTGCTACAGGTAACCTGTTTTGTAATGTAGATTTAGTCATCACTAACATTACTATCGATTTTCTTTGTAAAATTACTTCAGGCCACCTGTTTCATGTTATGGGTATTATTACTAGCATTACTTTTGAATTTCTGTGGGGTCCAAGGTGGCGCAATGGTTAGAGTGCTTGACTTAGGAAGTGACAAACCCATGTTCGAGCCTTTGCGGGGCATGAGGAAGGACATCTAGCCTTAATGTCTCAACTCTAACCTGTCTTAGTCTACCCCCATTGGAATGAAAATTTATTATTACTCATAAAATGGTAAACGGCAATACAACTCTATTTTCTTTGATTTCAAAATTTCTTTGTTTTCACAGTTTTTCCCACTTCAGCATTATTAAGAGCTTATTATTATATGTAAACAACTTTTGATATGAAAAGGCTTCTAAGACTTCAACTGCTTAATGAGTAGGGTTAGATGGGATTGCTCTTCAGTTATTATTTAGAGATTATAATAATACAGTGACCCCTCGTTTATCGCGGGGGTTCGGTTCCGGGACCGGCCGCGATAGGTGAAAATCCGTGAAGGAGGATCACAATATATACATAGGTATTTTACATATATTTTTACCTTGACTGTATAAACCCTCCCTGCACTGTTAAAAAACCCACCCTTTACTTTATTAATAATAGTGTGCAAGCGTAAATTTATATGAAAGTGATAGGTAAACTTACCGTGAATGAGGCGATGATGACGTGACATACTCATATACTTAGATATTTTACATTTATCTTTACCTTTGCTGTATAAACCCTCCCTGCACTGTTAAATAACCACCCTTGACTTTATTAATAACAGCATGCAATCGTAAATTTATATGAACGTGATAGGTAAATTACCGTGAATGAGGTGATGATGACGTGTATAGACTCCAGAGGAAATTATTCCGCAGCCAATGACAGCTTTACGGCTTCTTTTTGCGAGAAAAGAACATGGTAATGGGGAGTTGCTGTCACTGTTTCTCCGTTTGTTGGAAGATGGTCTTGTAAGGAATCATGGCATCGTCGTGAAGATTGCAGGTCACCGAACGAACCATATTATTATCATGCTCTTGTGAGAGTTGTTGGACTGCTTTCACATGCTCATACATGGCTGCCAGACATTCGAGTGTATGGCCAGGTTCTTCGATTTCTTCGTGCTTTTCCTCTGGTTGTTGTTCTTCCTCTTCTTCGCTCGCTGATTTCGTCATTTTCTCCAAGTCTTCATCAGTCAAAGGCTGCGAGTGGCAGTCAATTAGTTCATTCACGTCTTCGTGAGTCATATCTTCAAATCCTTCTCCTCCTAGAAATGCAGCCAACTTCACAGCTTTCGCAACTGCCGAGTATGGACTTTGTCAGGAGCGAATCCCTTGTAGTCGTAGATGACTTCGGGCCACAATTTCTTCCAGCTGGCATTGATTGTGGCCGGCTTCATCTCTTTGATTGCATTCTGAATATTTTGAAGGCATGTAGTAATTGTGTAGTTACGCCAGTAGGTCTTCAGTGAGAATTCTTTGTCCGAATGCATGGATTCAACCAGGTTCGCCAGGGCATTTCATGTGTAGAGGGCCTTGAATGCACGAATAGCGCCTTGATCCATAGGCTGAATCAGTGATGTCGTATTCGGTGGCAGGAACTTTACTTGAACACCGTCATATTTGAGATCAGTTGTGTGGCCACCAGCATTATCCATCAAAAAAAGGACTTTAATTTCAATGCCCTTTTCCGTAAGATATATTTTGTCCTGAGGGATAAAGCATTGGTGAAACCAGTCCGATGTGAGGCTTTTCATGATCCAGGCCTTAGGGTTATGCATCCAGTACTCTGGCAGCAGATTCTTATTCTTCAAAACCCTAGGGTTCTTAGACTTGTAGATAAGCCCGGGCTGTAACATGAAGCCCTCAGCATTCCCGCACGTGATGAGGGTAACGCGGTCTTTGTGCACTTTAAATCCCGGGGCTTTAGCGTCTTCCTTGAAGAGAAAAGTGTGAGATGGCATTCTCTTGCAAAATAACCCAGTTTCATCCATGTTGAACACTTGCTCAGGAGCATATTCCCCTTCCTCAATAATCTTCTGCTGCAGCTGTATCTGCAGAGGCAGCTTCGTCGTAAACCAAAACGCTCTTTAGGCCACAGCGTTTTTGAAATTTGGCGAACCATCCTTTGCTTGCCATGAACGATTGTTTCCTCAGTGGAGAATCGTTGGAGGGTCCTGGTTGTGGGTCATCGATATCTTCTCTCTCCTCCTCTCCACGGTCGCCACTGTCGTCATCAGGTTCGTTTGCAGCAAATGTATCGTACAGGTTCTTTGCCTTTGTTTGTATGATATTGCTGTCTACGCTGATGTTCTTCTTTCTGCAATCAGCAATCCTCAGGGCCAAAGCAGATTCCATCTGCACTATTATCTTATTGTGGGGTGTTTCGACCTTCTTCGCTGTTTTACTAAATGAAATAGTCGCTGTTTTCCTGATATATTCCGTGTCCTTTTTGATGTATCGAACAGTAGATATGTTGAGGCCAAAATGGCGGCCAACATCCGCAAACCTTCTTCCTTCCTTCAGCATATCTAACAGTTTTATCTTATCTGCTATGGTCAACATCTTCCTTTGCCGCTTAGGCTTACTAGCAGAAGCCTCAGAATATGAAGGACGCTTGGGAGGCATTGCAGAGGTTGAAAAATGTGAGTACAAAAAATCACAAGCACAACATATTAAGAAGCACAACGCGAACGGCGCACATGTGAGTTAGACTGAACGGGTGAGGCGAGACATTGGAAGATGGTGGGAGAAGCAAGCTTCAATCAAAAAGCCAATCAGACTCCATACAGCAAAACAATTCTGTGATTCATCGTCTCCCACCCTTTCAGCCAATAGCATCCCATGAACTATCTCACGTAGGTGCGAGCCTTTGCGTTTTCCAAGATGCCAATACAGTGTACGCTATCGTACAGTATTTTACATGGTGCATTACTGAGTTATGTTTAAATTTATGTTTTTTACTATTTTTTACTGTTTTATTATGCTTAGGGTAGGAAATACTTTTTTTTTATCAATAAAATAAAGAAAATACTGGAAATTTTAATATGTACTAGCTCACGTAGGTGCGACCCTTTTCTTTTTCCGAAACGCTGATACCGGTATCGTAGTTTAGATAGTGCAATACTGTGAGTTGCATGTTTAAATTTGTTTTTTGCTATTTTTTACTGTTTTCTTATTCTTAGGCTAGGAAATACATTTTATATCAATAAAATAATAAAAATATTGGATATTTTGATATGTGCTAGTTCACGTAGATGCGACCCTTTGAATTTTCCGAAACGCCGATACTGGTATCGTACTTTCTGTGGTGCAGAGTTACATGTTTAAATTTATGTTTTTTCCTGTTTCTTTCTGTTCTATTATTCTTAGGCTGGGAATTAAATTTTTTTATCAGTAAAATAATGAATTTTTTTTTTCAATTAAATAATGAAAATACTGAATACTTAAATTTTTTAATATTATAATATTCTCGCATATACCCCCCCCAAAAAAAAAGCTCGCCAAAAAAAAACGCAATGCACTGAATTCACGAAAGGTGAACCGTGATATAGAGAGGGATCACTGTATAGCTTTTCAGGTCTAATAATTGAAATGTAATTTTGTACCATTATTATATACACAATTTATTGGGACCATTGTAGTGCGATGGTTAGAGCATTCAACTTGGGAAGTGGCAAACCTGTTTTCAATCCCACCTTCGTTCATAAGAAAGGACATCCAGCCTTAATTTCACAACATCAACCTATCTTTGTCCATCCCTATTAAAATGGGGATTAATAGTAACTTAAAAGTGGCAAGTAACAATTATATATATGGTTTATGATTGCTCAAACTTCGTTTGTGTTTGATATAGAAATTTTTCCATGTAGATATTCCTACAAGGAAATACAGTATATATTTTTTGAAAAGGGTTTACTTTGGTACTTTTTTATATGTATATATATCATAATTCTGAGATTGATTTATTATCTTGATGAGTCTGTAGTTAATGAATTTTTGTTTTAGTTTTCACTTTTTATTTGGATTCTTATATTTATTCATAGAGGTATGTAAAACCTTTAATAATCATAGTACTCCATATTTTGAAGTATGAAGGAACATAAACTAATCTTGATCAGTAAATTCTTAACCGTAATACTGTCTATTGTGAAATATATCGAAATATGAGCTAGTCTAGATTAGAAATATAAGCTAATCTTATGTAGTTGGTTCTGTCCTCTTAGTTGACGTATTTTTTTCCAGCCTTAGTATGAAGGGTGTTGGTCTTCTGGTCTGCTTGCCACTCATATAGAAGGATTTGTCAGGTGTCTATGCTTGTACTTTGACAATGCTTGGCATGGTTTATATGCTCTCTGGATTTGCATAAAAGAGGAAGTTGACCTTTGTATTGACTTTTATCTAGAATTTGGGAATGGTTTGATAGATAAATTGACCAGCATATCCCTACTTGCTTTTTTAATTATTTTTTGCATCTGAAATTGGGCAGTCAAAAATTTAGTTATCTATGCAAGACATATGTAAGTATTATGAGGTTTATATTAGTATTTTATATTTGGTAAATATGAAATTGGACAGTAAAAACTAATTTATCTATGTAGACACTTTATTTTTAACGAGGTTTGTAATAAATAGTTTTTTTGCATCTCTTCCTAAAAGTATTTTCGTATCTCATAATACCTTAGGGAGAAATGACAATATAGGTGATTCACATTATATATTTTGTCATGTTTATTTCATACTTGCTAATTTATGTACGAGGCAGAAATTAGCTCTCTTAACCAAATACAGTATTTCAAGCAGATATAAAATGGTCTTCATTCCGTAGTTAGCAAAGAATAGCTCACTGCATTCATAACTTCCTCATTTTTGCATTGTGCATGTGTCCTGTTGATAAAGTTTGCACCCGACATTTTCATTTGTCTTTGTTTAAATATTCGTTGCAGCATTAGACACAAGTGTTTGGATGGCTTATACAACCTGTCCAGTAAATTTCTCCTGAGGGAAGGGGGTAAGAATACATCCTCCGTGTTCCCCTGCGTGTCGTAAAAGTTAACTAATTGGGGCTGAGCGAGGAGAATGGAAATCCTCTACTCTGTATTTTCTTCCTGCAAAGAGTCAAAATAAATTGCTTTGACTCACCCACCCTCTTTATAAGGGGGAATATGGCCATTGTTTATAGATATTTTGATATCTTTTTTGATAGTCACTTTAATGTTCTTCAAAACATTCTTTGGGTCTATGTTTTTCTTTACATGATAGGTTGTGTTTTACACTTTAGAATTGTACCATTGCTTTTAATGCTTTATTGGATAAACTGACATACAATAATGGCAACTGCATTTCAACCACATACATCAACATTACAGTATATACACCCTGAGACCTTTGTGGGAAAGCCCAGAATCGGCTATGACCTTCTTCAGGCCAGGCTGCTTAGAGAACATATGACTTACTAATGTTCATATCTGGAAGACTTTAGCTAGCCAGAGACATTGAGAGCAGCTCTGAAAACACAGTATGGAAGACTGCATCGTATGCAACCGTATACACTCCTTGAGAGTTCTGTGGGAAAGCCCAGGATCGGCTGTGGCCTTCCTAAGGAACTTGGAGCTTGTTCGTCCAAGCAGCTTAGGAAAGAACAACTGCATTTCAGTTATAATTAATAAGGAAAGCCTTGCTAATCACAGGGTATTTTGTGTATAAAGGAAATATTAATATGTTCTAGCTTTTAGGATGACTGAGTATCCTTTTGATGTAATTGTGGATAAACTGGAAATATTATTTTTTTTTTTTCATATTAACACACCGGTAAAAACATACATATTCAATGGCTGCAATTCCCCTTGTAAGAGCGGTGGCCGAGTTGAAGCACGCACTCACCAGAATCTAATATATCTTGGTTTATCATTTTAGCTCGTTGGGGACTTGTTGCCATGAGACCCAGCAGTTGCAGTTGGTTTACCCCTACATGTTCACTGCCCACCTTTACTAATACTGTATAAGACAGTTTTTATTAGTTTATTAAGCTTGTGAAATTATATTCAGCAGCCTTTTGCTTGTGGATCTGTTTTATTTTTTCATAACATTCTTGTTCATCCTAACCTGGTTGTCATGAAAGTACCATTAAAAGCTTTTACTTTGGGTTTTAGTCTTCTTCCATTAATGTCCGTAAACACTTGAAAATGACAGTATCTGCTTTAATTTCCTTTACTCAGAATGTTATTGTACAGTTTGTGTGAATGTGGAAGGTAGTTTTTGTGTAATTTATTACACAAACACAACCATTACAAAGATTTTCTTAAAAAGAGTAATGATGTGCAAATTTAAGTACAGGTACTTAACTTTGCTGATATAAAAGAATGAAACCATAATGGGCATCTTTATTTCAAGTTTTCTTAATCAAAAAAGTTTGGGGCTGCAGTAGGTCAGTGGTAGGGTGCTTCAGTCAAGCAGCAACTTACGTGGCTTCAATCCCATTGCGGGGCAGCATTAGCAAGGACATCCAGCTTCTATCCCCTGCTCAAATGTATCTCTGTCCACCCCTATTTGATTTGGGACTAATTCTGACACTTAAACTGGTGGATGTATATTTGGGGGAATTCTGCAGCTCAGTGGTAGAGTGAGTGAGTCTGGAAGGAACTAAAGTGGGTACAATCCCATCACGAGGCATTAAAAGGGCAGCCTTAATTCCCCAGCTCCAAAATGTGTATACACTCCTAGTCAAGTGGAGATTATTAGTGACATAAAACCGGAAGCAAATGAGCAAAGTTTGGGTTTTAGCAACCTTGTTTTATTATTTATATTAGAATATGAAATTTGTTTATTGATAATAAGTGTTCTGAGTAAATTCAATATAGACTTCTAATCTTATAACTGAATGAAGAAAAGTGTATCCTACACTCTGAAAACGTTAAGCTATTATGTAAGGCATTATCAGACAATATCTTTTTCAGAAGTGATTCATACAGTGCAATAAATATATTTTGTAGCAAATCACATTTGTATATACATTATTATCAAAAGATGTTGCAACAGTGTCAGAATCATTAGGAAGGTCTTTTGTGCTGAAAACAGTTTAATACAGACTTCTAAAGAGAACAACATGGACACACTGTGCAAAGTCAGAGTTATGTGCTGAATATCAGTCAGTGTAACATTCCTAGGTCTTCACTGACTTTCGACATATGTGACCTACGACTGCTTGACTAAACGATCGTGACAGCGAATATGTATTGTATGTCTGGTCATGACTGCACCGCTTCTTGCAGTGCGAGTGTTGCCAAGCTGGGAATACAACAATTTCTGCAGCCAGCAATGCTTTTACTCCCACAAGACATTATTTAATTCATCTCATGCTTAGGCAGTCTGCCGTTGGCAATGGTCAGAGTACAGTCGTTCCCTTTTGTACCTTAGCTGTTTAAAGTTTAAAACAGAGTAATGAGAATGATACTATAGTAATAATAATAATAATAATAGTTAAAACTTATAATGATAAGAAGAATAATATGATAAAAGAGATAAATAAAGGTCATGAAAAGTTCTTAGAAATATACTAGGAGAAAAGGTACGAATTGTTCAGATAAAGCTTAGCATGATTGTGGAAAAAATATACCCCTGGATGCACCGAGCAATGTCATTTATAATGACATTGGTGACCAGCAGCCAAGCACAACCAACCAATACTTGTAAAAGGGATTATATATTTTTTTTTGTATGATAACAATAATACTTAACTAAGAAAACGGTGATAAAAAGGTTAAAACATAACTGAACATATGACTTTAAGATGTTATTATATTCTTATACAGTATACTGGACTCGTCGTATGGTAATTTTTGCATATATATATAATGGACAGACTCATGACCCATTCAACTAGCAACTGGTCATTCGGAACCGATTTAGATTGAAAGTTGATGGCTTTCTATAGTTGCTTATTAAAATGTTTTCAGTGAAAAAGACACCCCACAGACAATTGTTTTCTCTATCCATTAATAAAGTTGGCACAGGTTTCGTTGCCTCAAGTTTTCAATATTTATAATGAAAATATATTTTGAGTTAGTGCAAAGCCTAGTATGTGCGTTTTTAGTACACATTTCCACACTTATCTTAAAAAAAGATCTCACCAGCTTTGTTAACACATATGATATTTGAATATTCTTTATTCCTGCATATCTTTCTGTTTTATTGAAATTAAAGAAATAAAATGAACTCACCAGCTTCCTGGAGCACATATGACTTAAATATTCTTTATTCCCACATATCTTTCCGTTTTAATGACATTATAGAATGAAAATTATTTCACCTGCTTCTTGGTATAACATATGACATTCAAATATTCTTCATGTCCCACGTATCCTTCTGTTTTAATGACATTATTGAATATTGTCCAAATATCTAGGGTTGAATTACCACTTACATTTTTATTAGGACCAAGAGTTTTCATTTCATGCTTATATGATAAATAATGTTATAGTAAAGTTTTGCAATTATAACTAATCATATATGTTGGTAGTTTGTAATAATGTAGAATTTTCTTCACCAATCATAGCTATTAGATAATGTCAAAAATTGTTGTTTAGCTTGTATAAAATACTTTTGTAAGCATTTTCGCACTTACCATAGGTAAATTAAGGCTAATGCAAATATTTCTGTTATTTTAGGTGGCAAAGCAGCATCTTGGATCTTCAACTGGAGAACCTTTGCCTTTCTACAAGAGAGTGCTCCTGGCAGGGTTTGCTGGGGCATGTGGTGGTTTTGTTGGCACTCCTGGTGATATGGTCAATGTTCGAATGCAGAACGATATTAAACTGCCTGTTAATGAGAGACGGAAGTAATTGCTAAATATCTTTCATTATTTGACTTCATACTCTTGTGAAATGTGGTAACGCATTGGTTAGAGCATTTTACTTTCAAATTGACTGACCCATGTTCGAGCCCATCGCAGGACATGAGGTAGGACATCCATCCTTAATTCCAAAGTTCCAACCTGTGTCCACCTCCATTCAAATGGGAATTAATAGTGACACTTAATATGTTAAAAGCAGGAAGTAGCAGAGAGGTGTTCGAGCTCATCGTAGGGCTTTAGGAAGGGCTCCCAGCCTAAATTATCCAGCTCCAACCAGTATGTATCCACCTCCATTTGAATAGGGATTAATAGTGACACATTTGACTTCTTACCAGGACAGTTATAATAGTATTGCTCTTCTCCATTTATTTATCTTTTTTAAATTCTAGAATAGACGCTTAATAATGTATTACGTGCTGTCACGAAAAGTGTCTATTACTATGATTTTTTTCTTTCCTTTTGTTGAAAACTTGCAGAATTACTAGAAATTTATCTGTTAGTATTAGCTATTAGTTATTTAGTGATTATTTGGCTAGATTGGTAACTAATCTTTAATTATATAGTGTGGATTATTTAGCATTATTATTCAACACGTTTGAATGCGGTAACACAGTAGTTAGGGCACTCAACACTTGAAGTTACAGACCCACGAATAAGCCACCTGTCATCCATCCTTAATTCCTCAGCTCTGGCCTGTCTGTGTCCAAGCCAATAATGTATATCAATAGTGATTCGTAAACTGGTAATCAACAAGTCAATGTCTTGAGGGAATTATTTTTTTTTATTATAATTAACCTTCAAATATTTTTGTCATTCTTTTTATGTATTTTCTCATTATTCAAATACATCAGCTACAAGCACGCACTGGATGGTCTTGTACGTGTAATAAAAGAAGAGGGAGTCAGCCGGCTGTTTCGAGGAGCTTCCACTGCTACTTTTAGGGCAGTCCTCATGACCATTGGACAGCTTTCATTTTACGACCAAATTAAATCCTTACTCCTAGGAACACCTTACTTTAGTGATAATTTGACATGTCATTTTACAAGCTCTCTAGCTGCAGTAAGTCCTTTTGTTCTCCATCATTTTAAGTTATGTATTTAAAAACTAAAATTTCCCTTTAATAATCGGTAATCTACATTGCTTCATCCTAATATTTTAAGTCTAGAAACTTAAAAAGTTGATTGCCTTAAGATGCTAATGTATTGTAAAGCTATTATGAATCTCTTAATAAAAACTTTTTCAATTACTAGGGAACAGTTTATCATCAAATCTTTTGGTGTCTTCTGTCAGGGAATGCTACAGCATATCAATCATCTCTATATAACCCTATCCTTGTGTCCTCCTCCTCTGTCACTATAGAACCTCGTGTCCTCCCCGACTTCGTCCATAAACCCCTTTTAGGGCTACCTCTCCCCCTGCTGCTGGACAGTTCCATCCTCCCTCCCAGCATATCCCTCAACCCTCTTTGCACATGCCCAAATCATCCTACCTATGCTGTCCTTCAAATATACTCATTCTTTTCAAGAAACTGTTGCAATTACAGTTATGCAAGCTAATAATGTTATTATACAGGGGGTCCTTGACTAATGTCATAGTTCCATTTCTCAAGACGTGTCGTAACCCGATTTTCGCATAAGTCTGAACACACCTAAGTAAGCACCTATGTCACCCACCCATGCTAATGCAGTAGTAAAGTTTCTCCCTTTTCTGAGCACTTTACATATGTCTGATTTCACTTCCATGGTGATAGCTTTCCTTTTCTTTGAATCAATGCTATCAGAAGAATTTGCATTATGCCTGGAAGACGTAATGCAGGCCAAAAATGATAAAAAAAGAAGCAAAATAATTTATGGGAGATACATCGCAGTCACAAAACGTCGTAAACCAAGAACCCCTTGTGCATGATGATTTAAACATAATTACCATAAGGCACTGGATGGGGACCACAGTAGTTCAGTGATTAGAACACTGTTCGGAAAATGGCAAATCTGTGTTCAAACCACTGAGAGCGTTTGGATGGGCATCCAGTCTTAATTCCCCAACACTGGCCTCTATGTTCACTCCTATTCGAATAATGGGGCTTAATAGTGGGGCATAAAACAGCAAACAGCACTGGATATATTGTAAAACTGTAATAGACTTTTTGATAACAAACATGTTTTATATGCACAGGGAGCAATTGCAACGACAATGACACAACCTGTTGACGTTATTAAAACGAGAGCAATGAATGCTAGTCCCGGAGAGTTTAGAGTGAGTAGCCAAAACTTTATTAATATACTGTGACAGCTTTTCATGGTTATATGTCAATATAAATCTTGTAAAGATGAGTATCTCAGGGTGTTCTAAGGTTATTCATATTTACAAGGACGTTACCTACCTTAACTGTACCTAATTTATCTTAAGCTAAGCTAACCTAACAATATATAGGGTTAGTTAACTTTATATGGCATTCCTGGGGTTACTTATTTTTACTAGATCTGTCAGTCTTTGGTGTGGAACAGTATAGCAAAACAATATTTCATAAAACTTTCGCAACTTTTTAAAATTCTGCATTTTTTCTCTATTATGCTTTTTCAGAATCTTTGGCACATAATCACCTATACTGCAAAATTAGGTCCCCTTGGATTCTTTAAGGTAAGATATATGTTATATAAATATCTTTGGTCATAATACTGTAATAGTCAGTCCATATGAATCTCATCTAATTGTTGTTTGCTGCTTTATGTGGCACTGTTATGCCTCAGTTGAGTGAGGGAGGACACTGATAGCTTAAAGCTGGAGAATTAAGACTGGATGCCCTTCCTAAAGCCTTGCAGTTCCCTTGAAGATTTGTCACTTTCTTAGAAGAGCGCTCTAACCTCATTTCATAATAATGCTGTATAGGTACTCTTCTTCCTGTTTCATAGTTTTCATAAGTTGCCTTTTTGTACTTTTAAGAGGCTAGTCTAAGTAATATGATTCTTGTACATCCATTTTGGTCTTTTGTGTCACACTATGTAGAAGGCAATGCTGATTATGATTATGATGATTAAAAGTAGAAATGTTTTTTTATACTTAATTTTGCTTCTCTGCTGTCAACCTTGAGTTCTTTTTTTTTTACGTATATAAATTCAAGAACATTAAATGTTTGTTTCCCTAGATGCCATAAAGCTTACATTTGGTAAAAGGCTTTCCTCAAACCTGGTAGCATATTCTACTGAAGCAAATGGGGTTGCCACTATTACTACAAAATCATTGCTCCTAATTCATTGTTTGTGATCTAAGAAAAGTTAAATAAAATTAGTGCTTACAGTGTAGTGTGTTGTAGTCTGCATTATTATTTAATTACTTTTTATGGAATTGCATAAAAATGAAAGCGAATAAAACAAAGCATAAAAGACTATGATGCGCACTGAGTAATTGTTGTTGTTTGCCGTTTTTTGTGTTGCTCTTTATTCCCATTCGAAGGATGGTGGACACAAACAGGTTACAGCTGGAGAATTAAGGCTGGATGATCATCCTACTGCCCCGTGGTAAGCTTGGATACGTGTTTCCACTTTCTGAGTCAAGGGCTTGAAGCCCTGTGCTACCACAGTTCCCAATGCTTACAGTGTAATATACCTAAAAAATTAATGCTGTTGTCTGCTCTCTAGTACCTGTTAAAGTAAAATATGATGATTTAGTGTTAACAGTGTAATATAATTGCTTTATAATAAATTTGCTTCTTATTACCTGTAGATGTTTTATAGAAACTTTCAAAAGTACACAAAGCTTATAAGTACTACTGATTATACAGATAGCAGCACAATTGATATGTTTGTTTCTTAGGCATGTTCATTTAAACCTACTTCTACTCCCTTCAAACTGTGTGGTGATCAGGATTCAGATGGTTTATGTCAAGGGTCATTCACACCTACTGGGGAACAAGCTAGACATGTTGACTATAGTCCATGCTCAGGAGGGCCAGTCACTGTGCCCAGGTCTTAACACTGGCTTTGGTAAGCTGTTGTAGGAGTGCTCACCTAACCCGTACTTATGTTCTCTTTGGTCCTTTAGGTAATTAGCATATTTTAGCTACTTGATGGCATAGGCATGTTCCGCTTTGCTTTTTCAGTTCCACAGTTATGCTCCGTTGTCAGAGTTTTGCTTTGCTGCTTCATTTTCAAAGATGCGCTCTGCTGAGTCAGTTCCATGGTGTAACTCTGCTGTTTCAGTTCCACATTTTTGTTCTGTTGCTCCAATTCCACAGATTTGTTCTGCTGTTTCAGTTTGAGCTTTGCTCTGCTCTGTCAGCTCCAATATCACTGCTGTTTCAGTTCCTCAGCTTTGATCTACTGTTTCAGATCTTCAGTTTAGTTCTGCTGTTTCAGTTCCACACTTTAGTTCTGTGGTTTTATTTCCACAGTTTTATCCTACTGTTGCAATTCTACAATTTTACCCTGCTATTTCAGTTCCATAGTTTCTTTCTGCTGCTCAAGTTATCATCTGTCAGTTGCAGTCCATAATAAATGAAATATTCCATATGTAAGTCTTTTATACCACCCAAATATCACTTGAGCAATCCAGCCGCTCAAGCTCGGAATAATAAGGGTTTCAAAAGTTACATGGACGAGATCTACCACAATATAAATAAACGAATGATAATCTGATAAAGCCCACTTACTCTATGGGGAAGTGATCGAAGTGTGTTGGTTTCTGGTGTGTTCATGCTTTGACTCGGCCACCCCTTTACTAGGGGGATTACAGCCACTGTATATACATGTACAGTATAATGTTCCTCTTATTTTTCTTTGTCTTTCAGGGTTACATACCTGCTTTCGTACGATTGGGACCTCATACAATTTTAACATTCATCTTCTTTGAACAGCTCAGGAAAAATTATGGAATCCTTAAATAATTCCTCAAATATACCGTTACTTTAGTATTTAAATGCATTTACAGAAAATATATATTTTATTAGTAGAATATACAGTATTGACGAATTGAAGCAGAAAACTTTATCATAATATATGTTACAATTTATTTCTGAACCAGATCTTAAAAGTGAAGGGATGTTGTTTTTAGGGTTTTACTTTAAACAGTTATTCATGATAGATTATTTTTATTTTAATCATTCCAGTGAAGTTGTGATTAACAGTGGCCATTATGTAAATCTGTTCTTCCATTGTATTTTATAAGGAAAATATCTCTATGTTATAGTTCAATACCATACATTGTATGGAGCTTCAAAAGGGTGTTCCATTGATGTTAATGAAGGAAATTAGATTTTCCTTCTATATAGTCCTCTGAGTATATATCAGCTACTTGGAAATGAAATACAAATTTTATAACAGACTGGTCTAGCATTTATTGACTATGCAGAGTGTTTGGATCTTGTGAAGAGGAGTAACCCTAGGGTTATTTATATGTACAAGGCAAGTTTATAACCTAACACTTTACAGGTTTATTTAACTTTACATAGGGTCCTGGGAGTTACGCATCTTTACAAAATCCGAATTTTAATGAAGTCTTAATGTACATAAAGGTAAAACAATATATTGTAAAGTGACTGGTCCTCATTATCATGTTTTGTAATGTATAGTAGACTGTGTTATCTAAACTGCTTGCTGTTGTATTACAGTCAGAGTGGAAGAGATATGTAAATTAAATGTTAAATCGGAATGAAACTTGTAATTGTTATCGTATATTTTCACCTGTAAAATGGGAATCATCAGTATTGTAAAATTACAAAATGAGTATCATCAGTATTATATAAATGTAATTTGAGTATCATCAATATTGTATAAATGCATAATGGGTATCATCAAGTATTGTGTAACTAGGATTGGTGAAGGCATCGCAAAACTTTCAACTACCTAAGTGTTATGGGAATCTGGAATCAGGTATTGGAAGAGGTAAAGGTTATCTAAGGTTATCTGATGTTCAGTTAAGATGTTAATTTTTTTTCTTATTTTGTCATCTGTGATTATTGCTAATCTTTCTATCTAAATGATTATCACCTATTGATAGATTGCTGCTCTTTCCACTCATATGATTATCTCCAGTTGGTAGACTGCTGATTTATGTACCCATATGATTATCTCAGATTGGTAAATTGCTAATCTTTATCTCTGCTTGGTAGATTTTGTGCTAGTTTTTCCTTCCGAATTATTACCTCCTGTTGATAGATTGCTAATCTTTCCTTCCATATAATTTTCTTTGGTTGGTAGATTGCTAATTTTCCTATTCATATGATTATCTTGGGTTGGTAGAATGCTAATCTTTCCATCCAAATGATTATCTCTAGTCGGTAGATTGCTAATCTTTCTGTCCATATGATTATCACCAATTGGTAGATGTCTAACCTATCCATATGATTATATTTGCTCAGTAGATGGCTAATCTTTTCATTCATATGATTATGTATGGTTGGTAAATTGCTAATTTTACCATCCTTATGATTATCTACAGTTGGTAGATTGCTAATCTTTCCTTCCCTATGATCATCTCTCGTTGGTAGATTGGTAATACTATATATCTTTCCAAATGATTATTTCCTGTTGGTAGATTGCTAATCTGTCCATTCATATGATTATCTCCGGTTTGTAGATTGCTAATCTTCCCATCCATATGATTCTTTCCGGTTGGTAGATTGATAATCTTTTCATCCATATGATTATCCCTGGCTGATAGATCACTAAGTTTTATGTCCATATGATTATCTCAGTTAAGTAAATTGTTAATCTTTCCTTCCATGTGATTATATCTGGATGGTAGATTGCTAATGTCCCCATCCAGTTGATTATATCCATATGATAGATATCTAATCTTTCCATCCATATGATTACCTTTGCTTGGTAGATTGCTGATCTTCCCATCCATATGATTATGTCTGGTTGGTAAATTGCTAGTCTATCCATCCTTATGATTGTCTCTGGTCGGTGAATTTTTAATCTTATTATTCATATGATTACCTCTGGTTTGGAGATTGCAACCATATGATTATTACCACTTGATAGAACACTAATTTTCCATCCATATAATAATATCTGGTTGATAGATTGCTATTCTTCCCAAACATTTAATTATCTCCATTTGGTAAATTGCTAAGCTTTCCATCCACATTGTTATCTTTAGTTGGTAAAGTGCTAATCTCTCTATCCATATGATCATCTGCAGTTGGTAGATTACTAATCTTTCCATCCATATGATATCCATTTGGTAGATGGATTATCTCATCCATATGATTATCACCGGTTGGTAGATGATTAGAGCGTGTCTACCTAGCACTTTTATATGAGTATTAGCTTCATTAGTACTATATATTTTAGCTTGTATGATATATTATTGATATATCTAGAAT
Organism: Halocaridina rubra; assembly: GCA_037179515.1. Classification (NCBI taxonomy): domain Eukaryota; kingdom Metazoa; phylum Arthropoda; class Malacostraca; order Decapoda; family Atyidae; genus Halocaridina; species Halocaridina rubra. The sequence continues at coordinate 23,846 of JAXCGZ010007855.1, read as the reverse complement.
GAAACAAAGAAACGTCATACATTTAAAAAACTTAAATTTCTTTAATATCCTTAAGTATCTTTTATATCCTTTGCTTTATAAATATGTAGTCTTATGAATTTTAATCTGTTTCGAAATAAGTCAAAGGGAGTATTTAGATATAACTTTGTCCGATTGTCATGAATGTTTTATGTGTTGCTAATATTCTGAAATGTCAGAAGTATTCAGAAAATCTTGGGAACCTAGATGATAAACAAGTGTGTTTGTTTGTTTGCCGTTTTTTGTGTTCCTAGTAATTTCCATTTTGGGTGGACACAAACAGGTTGGTGCTGGGGTATTAAGACTGGATTCCCATCCTAATGCCCTGCAGTGCTTTTGAGCGTGATTTTGTCACTTCCCGAGTTAAGCACACGAACCATTGTGCTACCCGCTAAGTGAAAAGTAAAAATATTGCTGGTTATTTTTTAATAAGAGTAGGGGTTTCCAGTCAGAGTACACACAAAAATATCTTGCTATTGAACTAAGTTCTAATTAGATTAACATTTTTGTATGATTCCAGTGTTAGGAAGCTGTTTTAATTTGTATGCTTTTTTGAGAATTACATAGATAAACACCCAATACGTCCATTAAGTTTGCTGTTTTATGTGTCACTATTGATTCTCATTCCAATAGGGGTGGATATAGACTGGTTGGAGTTGGGGAATTAAGACTGGATGCCCTTCCAAATGCCTTGTATTTGGTGTGAACACGGGTTTGTCTTTCCCCTGTTCTACCGCACTACTGCAGTCCCCACTACATCCGTTAATGAGATATTTATAAATTTTATGTTGTGCAGTATTTAATGGCTTCTGGGTTCATGTTTTCAGTTAAGTCTAAATTCATCTTTAGTTGATTTATTGATTATTTATAGGTTGTAGTTTGTCTATCCCTTTTTTTTTTCAATGTATATACATCACTGTAGCTACATTCTTGTATATTAAAAAAAAAAAAAAATTAATATACAGTATCTGGATGCATAAAAACGAGCATATGCTTTCAGATTTATATTTTGGATTTCACTAGCACAGTATACTGAGATAGTGGGGTGTAGGGAAGTTGCCATGTGATGAAGTGATGGGAGTAACCCAGCTGTGGCTGTCAGGCCTCACATCATAGGATCCTTCCCCACTTACTCTGTGAGAGACCCCAGCAGTATGATTAGGGGGAATTGTGGCAGCTCTTTATCCTAAAGGAGCTAAGAGGACCGAGTGAGGTATATTCTGGTGAATGTGTGTTCTTTGATTTGGCCACCCAATTACAAGGGTGATTGTGGCCATTGTGTATGTATGTTTTTTTTTTTTTATGATTGTGACACCAGGACGGGCCAAAAAAAAAAAAATTATAAAATAGAACAGCCCTCATTGGGCCTGGGCACGAAAAATACATAGAAAAAGAGATGGAGAGTGTAATGACTTGTCAGATGTGAAGTGATAAAAGATGTGTGATGAATATCCAAGAATATTCAGTGTAGCTGTAGGCATAGAAAAAGAACCGTAACTGAAGGAAGACTTAACATCGAACTGTCCTGGATAGACCTATTTAAGTTCAAAAAACCTTCAGCTGTAGTATCGCAAACGGTATGTATGTTTGTACTTCTGGTAAATCCTTATATATTTTACTTATGCATTAAAGTCCAGTATTTTTCAAACAGGTGAACTTTGAATTTGAATTAAAGGATATTACATGAGACATATAAATATATACCTGTTGGTACAAGGAATTCAGGAATCCTTTGTCTTCCTTATAACTCATGGGGAAAAAAATATAGTGCCAAATGTTAGTAAACTTAAGATTATAGATTACTGTATAATGATTATTGCACTGCATATTGGATATCGTTATCCCTAGCAGGATGCTTACGTGTCTCTCTCTCTCTCTCTCTCTCTCTCTCTCTCTCTCTCTCTCTCTCTCTCTCTCACATATATATATATATATATATATATATATATATATATATATATATATATATATATATATATATATATATATATATATATATATATATATATATATATATATATATATATATATAGAGAGAGAGAGAGAGAGAGAGCAAAGTAATCCCCTTATAGTTTTCCTTTCTTGATGTCGGCTGCCCCCCAATTAAAGGGGGAAACAGCCAAGGTAGACAAATAAAAAATAAATAAATATATATATATATATATATATATATATATATATATATATATATATATATATATATATATATATATATATATATATATATATATATATATATATATATATATATATATATATATATATATAATATATATATATATATATATATATATATATATATATATATATATATATATATATATATATATATATATATATATATATATATATATATATATATATATATATATATATATATATATATATATATATATATATATATATATATATATATATATATATGTATATATATATATATGTATATATATATATATATATATATATATATATATATATATATATATATATATATATATATATATATATATATATATATATATATATATATATATATATATATATATATATATATATATATATATATATATATATACAATATGATACACATATCATGAAATCTTACAGGGCAAATATCCAGCAGATATCTATACGTTATATGCGATAATCTGATGTTTACCTCCGTATTGTTTCATTCTCATTTGCTCAGTGCAGTTATCAACATCACCTTAGCAAGAATTGTTTAAGTAAAATGGGAAACCATCTATTTAGATTTTGTAAAGAAGGGTAACCCTATGGTGCTCTGGGATAATTCATATTTATAACTCATATAGTCGAAGCTAACCTAGCCTAACTAAACCTAATGTAACAATTTACAGAGCTAGTTAAATTTGCTAGATACTAATCTTAACAAGAACCAATTATTTCTAGGTCTTGGTAATAGTCTTATATCATGTACAATACTTTGGTTTTATGAGAAACTGTAAATAAAGGATATAAATAAGAGAGAAATTGTTTTAAGTTTTTGGGTACATAGACATATAACGTAGATGCTGTGACTATTACTCTGAAGTATGGCGGCTGACTTATCAGAGGCTTGCCAATGTGGGTGAGGACCAGTGCATCAATACAAGTATATGTGGGAGACTGTTTAGCAACTTTTTCTAATGTAAAATTGCTTTAAATATAGCATTTGTTGTCTGATTTTGCAAAAATTTGCTCTTTAATAAATCCGAGAATTCAGTATAGTTTTTGAAAACCTAAAATACTGTTTTAACAAATTTGTTACAATTAATATACAGTATAGTGGTATGTGCGTTCTCATAGTCTCAGTACACATGTATGTTTTCTTATCTGTCTGAAGAGAATAACGGAAAATAAGAAGAGTTACCAATACATCGTACGTCACTAGTTTTTGTTCTGCTCTTGGTTGAAAAGTGTTCAAAAGTACGAAACAGAAACTCTTTTGTTCAAGTATAGTCGGACCAAAGGTACGAAGTTTTTTATTTTTTATTTTTTTCCACATCTGGGTGAGGTATTACCACTGTAGATATATAGTACTATAAGCTGCGTTGGTATTAAGAGTAGTGATCGTCAGGAAGGGCCTTAACGAGGTAATCCCTCAACCAGCAGGGTGAGAAAAGTTATCAATTAAAAACTGTGACTCTTGGCCATCTTTACTATAGATTTTGTAACATTTATTTTTATCCTATACAGATATTGGTAGCCATAAATATTCTGGGTTCAAGTTCGTCTGAATACACATACATACGTAAATAATGTTTGCAATATGGATGGAGAAGCCTTATCTCTTGTATTGATAATAATATGTACTGGTATTTTATGTATTGGTTACCAGCATATTTACATTTTTTCTCATCCTTTTGATATTTAGTCATGGATGTATATTTAAAAAACATGAATGTTATACTGAGGCATTTTAAGATGAACTGCCATGAACAGTATTGGTTTTCAGAAACAAACACATTGAACACGTAAGAAACTTCCAAGCATTGTCACCAACAGGCTCTTCCACCACTTTCCAATATTGCTGTATAAAATTTACCTCCATCTTTAAGCAAAATCACTTGCACCAACAGTCAAAAACAGATACCCCTCTCAAGCGCATCATACAATGAAACTACCCTAAAACAATGTACAGTAACAGATTACAGGATACGTGTAAAGAAATTCTGATGAGGTAAAAAAAGAGTATGAAAACTAGAAACTGGTTGCAGGAAGCTTAAAGGTAAGTGAAGGAACAAATAGAAAAAGAGAAGCATTTTTGTGTCAAGGTATCTGTATATTTAAACAAAGGGGTAATAAAGAAAAGGATAGGAAACCTAGAGATGTAGCCTTATTGAAGTTACTATACTCAGTTTCTGATGGCTTAGCTGATAAAGTTGTAGAATTAATGGATAGGATTGAAAAGGGTAAGGTAGATGTAGCTGCTATTACAGAGGAAATTAAGATAATGTTACTTTTCCTAGAGGCAAAATTATAAGAAAGGAAAAATCTGAAAGATATTGAAGAGGGATAGATATGTTTGTGAGTATAAGTCTCCAGGCTGAGGAAGTGAATATTGATATTGGCGTAAATACAGATTCAGTGAGCATTGTCACAGCTTTAGTATATAACCACTAATGAATTAACAAAGCCTTGAGGTATATGAGGTAAGTAGTATGGGTACACAGAAATGATTAATTCAACTATGAACATTGCTCATGAGAGAAAGTGTAGTGTAATACAATTAGGGGATTTTAATCATAAAAACATAGAGTGGAGCAGTCATGAACCACACAGTGCAAAGATTTCTTTTCATCAAATATATTTTTATAGTGTGCCTTTTGGCTAGTACAGTGTAATGCGCTGGCCTCGGATTCGCGAGGTCAACAGATTGGTTCCCGTTAAGGACCAAGAGTTTAAGCTGTTTACTGGGAAGGTCACTGCTGTGGCTGAACACCACAGTGGGGGGTTGGGGCTTGCACCAGCTGACGCCTGTCAGAGCAGGGGCTATGCCTCTTATAGGAGGGCTAAAACTGCAAACTTTAACTTTAACTTTTAGATGAAGAGATAACCATGACTACTTAATCTATTATATAGTTTGAATTAAATTTAATTAAATTCCTCTTACCTTGATATTATGTGTTATGTAATTACTTAATTGTGTTTACGGGAAAGAGCCCAAAGCTCGTATCTTCCCGTCTCCTCATCGGTTCCATTTTATACTTGGTGATACTCATCATACCTGTCCTTAAAACTATGGATTGAGACAGCATTAACTACATCCTCGCTTAGCAAATTCCAATTATCAACTACTCTTACACTGAAAAAGTATTTCCTTACATCCTGCAAAGAAGTTTTCTTACGAAGCTTCAAACTATGACCTCTAGTTCTAGAGCCAGCCATATCAAAATATCGATCCCTATCCACTCTATCATAACCATGAAGTAATTTAAAGACTGTCACCATATCCCCCCTTAATCTTCTAGCTTCGAGTGATGGTAAGTCTAATTCCCTCAGCCTCTCATCATAACTGAGATTGCGTATTTCTAGCACCTGTTTTGTGGCATGTCTTTGAACTTTTTCAAGCTTAGCTATGTGCTTTTTCAAGTGCAGATTCCAAAAGAGGCTGCATATTCGAGTTTTGGCCTCACATAGGTTACATAAATATTTCTGAACATTTCCTTGTCCATGTGCCCGAAGGCTACCCTTACATTTGATAAGAATGCATATGCTGCCCTTGCTATGTCATTTATATGTATTTCTGGAGATAAATCTGCCAGTATGTTTACTCCTAGATCTCTCTCATTTTCTGTCTCTTGAAGTTGTCCTGCAGCCACCGAGTAGTCAAGCTTGGGCCTTCTTGCACTTGTACCCATTCTCATTACCTTACATTTTGAAGTATTGAATTTCATTAGTCACTTTTCTGACCACTCATGCAGACTATTTAGATCTTCCTGAAGTTCTCTACCATTGTTCTCGTTTCCTACTTTCTTCACAATCTTTGCATCATCTGGAAACATATTCATGAATGAGTTTACAGACTCTGGTAGGTCATTTACATATACAAGGAACAAAAGTGGCCCTAAAACTGAACCCCGTGGAACTCCTCCACTAACTCTTCTCCATTCAGATACTGAGCGTCTTACTCTAACCCTCTGTTCCCTTCCTTCTAAGTAAGATTTTATCCATACCAAGACATTTCCACCTATTCTAGCCATTGCTTGCAGCTTCCTAATAAGTCTCCCATATGGAACAGTGTCAAACGCTTTCTGGAAGTCTAGGAATATGTAATCTGCCCAGCCCTCTCTTTCCTGTAAGATTCGGCTTACCTCATCATAAAATTCTATTAAGTTTGTTACTGTTGATCTACCTTCTCTGAAGCCATGTTGCCTCACTGACTTAAAGTTGAACGATTCCAAGTGAAGAGAGATATGTTTCCTTAGTAGTTTCTCCATAACTTTGCAAACTATGATGGTCAAGGAAACTGGTCTATAGTTCAGAGCCGTATTCCCCCTTCCCTTTTTGAAGATAGGCATCACATTTGCTTGTTTCCAGCATCTTGGAATCTCCCCTGACTCCAGTGACTTTTTAAATATGATACCCAGTGCCACTGATATTGAGTTCCCGCATTTTTTAAGCACATGAGGGGATATGTCATCAGGACCTGTAGCTTTATGAACATCTAAATCCATCAGTGCTTTGCATACCTCTGTGGCTGTAAGGTTGATGTTCTCTAATACCGGCCCTTGAGCTTTTATCTCTACAATCTGAGGGAGTGGGGTATTTTCTACTGTAAATACTGACTGAAACTCCTTGTTCAATTCTTTGCAGATCTCTTCATCCGTCTCAGTGATGCTTCCGTCCGCTCTCTTTAGCCTTATAACCAGTTCTTTTACCTTCAGTTTTCCTCTGATAAAGCTGTGGAAAAGCTTGGGATTTTCTTTAGCCTTCCTGGTGATGTCCCTCTCATTGTCTCTCTCTGCCTTTCTGCTTTTACATAGGTAGTCATTTCTTGCTCTTTTGTAGGTTTGCCAGGCATTTATGTTTTTTCTCCTCCTATACCTTTTCCAGCATTTGTCTCTCCACTCCTTAGCTCTTTTACATTCATTATCAAACCATTTCTCTCTAGCATGAATTACACCTACTTGGGTGACAGGTATGCAGCAATCTACTATCTTCCCATATTTCTCACAAAAGAGTCATACATTTCTTGTACAGATTTGTTGTAAAATAAGGTTCTCCAGTCAATAATTGCAAAAAGCTCATTCGTTTTGATGTGTCCTCCTTTCGGATAGTTCCTCCTCATGTCCTCAGTGCCTCTACTCTCAGGCAGAATATCTTCAATGATATACTCCATCAACAACACACAGTGGTCACTCTTTCCAATTGGTGGTTCATACTCAATTTTTTTAATATCCAACACATTATCTGTGAATACTAGATCAAGTGGTGATGGCTCATCCCCACCCCTGGCCCTCGTTGGTTCCATTACATGTTGGTGTAGGAAATTCCCTTGTATGCAATCTAGGAATCTTGCCCCGAATGAGTCCTCACCACTGTGTGGGTCAAGATTTATCCAATCTATCTCTTTATGATTAAAATCTCCTATAATCAAAATCCCACTTTTTCTCTCCCGTGCCATGTTAACAACTGAGTTTATGACTTCAATAGTACCTATATGACTTTCCTCATAAACTTTAAGCCTATTCTTATTCCTTGGTGGATTATATACAACAGTTATTATAATTCTCTCTGATCCAGTATTTATGCGAGCAACAAGAAATTCCTTGAACTCACTTTCTATAGCCAAGTTAATTTCTTCAACTTGAATCCTTTCATTTATGAGCAGTGCTATCCCTCCACCAGTCCTCTCAGATCTTTCAACCCTTAATATTCTGAAGGCCTTAGAAAAACTGTGACACTGTTTATGTCCTCACTCAACTTTGTCTCTGTAATTGCTACTATATCTGCCTTACTGTTGCGAATCCTATCTTTTAATTCTACTGCCTTACCAGCTAATCCATCAGCATTTGTGTATAACAATCTTAATGAGGCTCCATCCCCTGATCTTCTGTCATTATCTTCTTTATCTCCCCTTCGTCTGGAAGAACTCTGAAATGAAAATTTTTCTTCTCTTCTTCATTTCTTTCCTCATTTAACCTTCTTGCCTCTTGCAACAAATTTTGATCTTTCCCATCTCTCCCTGTGTTCTGTATCATCTAATGAACAATTCTTTGAATTCTTGAAGGTCTTTTCGACTTTTTTCTCAACAATATTTCCCTACATGCTTCCCCTCTCTCAAAGGTTACTTTTGTTGGTCTCGGCTTTCCTTCCCTCGAATATTTGCCTAGTTGGTGAATGTTTACAATATCCTCAGGACCACAAACTACTCCAAGCTTTCTTATCAGGTCTACAATCCTAGCTTTATTTTCTTCAAGTCTCCCCTTCCATGTTGGCTCCTGGGATTTGCTTATACCAGAGATTACCACTGTCTTCTCTTTATCAAGTGCCTGTTTGATCAGTGGGTTTGCCCTTTCCATCACAACGTCTTTCATTTTTTTGATTACTGTCTCTTTATAGTCAACTGTTTGTATGTTTTCCAGTGCCACCACCTTTACAACCTCTTTTACTGCCACACTCCCCTTTAGTGCATCAGCAAAGGAAGTTTTCATGGCATCATGTTCCATATTCAGCTCCTGGAGCTCTTTTCTAAACTGTTCAATGTTTTCCTTAATCTGGACATTCCAAGCTGCAATCTCGTCTCTTTCAGAAAAGAACAGTGAACTAACATCTAATTCATTTAGGTTGTCATTCAGCTGTTTGTTTTTATCTTCTTGTTTAGAAATTCTGGTTTCTAGTTCAATCTTTTCCCCTTCCAGCTTCTTTATTCGTTTTTCTAGTTCCTTTCTCTCCTGCCCTTGTGCTTTATTTGCTTCCTCTAAAAATCTTATTTCCTCTTCGAGTGTTTCATTCTCTTTCATTTCTCTATCCATATTCCGAATTTTATCATCAAGGCTTATAACCATTGCCTCTAAATCCTTGATTTTCTGTTTTAGTCTTCTAATAGCTACCCCTCCTCCCAACCCATGGGTGGGAGAGGTTTGGGACAGAGATGGCCTCATTTTTATGTTCTCCCTCTCACAGAATATAGAAAGAAGAAGAGAAAGAAAAAATAGAGAGAGAAAAACTTTTATTTAAGCTTCACAGAATTTTTATATCTTCATATAAGTGCTATTTAGTGACTCAGTTTATCTCTTTTCTGGTAACACACATCTTGACTTAAAAATTTGACTATGGTAATTTGAGGATAAAAAGAAAAAGAAAAAAAAATGCAACAAAAACAAAGGTCAAACCTGAAGGAAAAAATTCGAATTTGTGTCTGAGGAAACACACACCTGTTTCTGCTATATATTCTTCTTAACTGATAAGCTCACTTGCTAACCAAGATATGTTATCACAGGATCAGACTTTACATTTAATTCAATATATATGCAAAATAAAAAAAATAGTAAAAGAGAAAGCTAAAAGAAAAGAAAAGAAAAATTAAGAAAATAAGACAGCTGTGCTACTTGGCAACTTAACTCAGTACTGTTGACAGGGTTGTATTTTTGGTATTTATTTAATTATTCAATTATTTCGTGCATCAAACTAGCTATCAAATTAATATAAATGGGAAGGATACTGATTTTAACAATATATGGAACCATAGGATCAGGTGAACGGCTTAATAGCTCTCCCCAATTTACACAAAAAATTAGGTAATGTGATGTGATGGCTTCACCCCTGGCAACTCTTCTAAATTTCCTTCAAGGCAGAACAGGACAGCTTCTTCTCTTTCCCCTCATGAAAATGTTCTCATTTTTTTCCTTTAATATTTTGGAATAATACCAATGATGAGTCAGTATAAGAAACAAGCAATAACGATAATACTGAAATACAGCACAAATAAAAAAACAATAATACCAAACCAGCCGGTAAACAAAGCATAAACGTCACCAAATACACGACCTCTCTGCACAACGACTGGTTCTCCAATGCCTTCACCACCACTCACTCATCCAACTAAACACCAACAACTCCTCGCCTTACATAAACTACCACAAACTATTTTAGACTTTCTAAACTACACGCCATCCTGATCTCGAGATCATACAACACCCCAAGTTATGTAGAAGTGCAAACAAAATTGTTTAAAAACAGAAAATCCACAAACCTACAAAAACCAAGACATTATATGATCGATACTAAATGAAAAAAAAAATAGTAACATGTTATAATATTCTCTTAATGTAGTCTTTCACTTTTTTTTTATCATTGGATACCTTCTAATTGTAATTATAATATCTAATTCTCTTGCCATTGTTTATTTTATTTGCAGATGGCCTTAAATACTACTATGGCTTATTACAATTTATTCTACATGAATATTTGAATGCTGGTTTTGATTCAACTGGAGCATTATGGATAAATTACTGCGACCTGAAAGATTTTATACCAATCCAAATTCGAATACTGCTGTGAAGGAGTGAAAGCATTGACTAAAGACTTTCTCAAATTTTCTTACTTTTATTGAAGGACTCTCTCCTAACAAGTTGGACTTACTTACGAATTATGTTGCTCCGTCTGTGTTTGAATATATTTCTGATTGTGACACATCTGAAGCTGCCATTGCAACTTTACAGGATTTACTGTATATGTAAGGCCTAGGAATGAAGTTTATGCTAGACATTTATTATCCACCCATTGACAACAAGAAGGGGAAACAGTAGATGAATACTTACAGGCCCTGAAGAATCTAAGTGGTGATTGTAACTACAAAGCTATCAGTACTGAACAATGTAAGGAGGAAGCAATCCAGGATACTTCATGAGTGGATTATTATCTAAAGTCATTCGTCAGAGACTCCTTGAGGATAGAACACTTGACTTAACTACTGCCTTTGACCAAGCTAGAGCTCTTGAAGAAGCACAGAAGAGCTCTGAGTCTTACTCCACTCCACAGAAGACTTTTGGTGAGGCTGCAGCTGCTCCTTGAGCTATGAATGAGTCTGACAGTCATTATGAATATTCCAGAGATATTAGCCATGCTTCAGCTGCTGCCAGAAAAGGGCAAAGGTGCTTTTTCTGTGGGAATTTGAAGACATCCCCACATCAAATGTCCAGCTCATGAAACAACTTTTAATCAATGTGGCAAAACGGGACATCATGCAAAAGTGTTCAAGTCTTCTAAGGCTGGAATATTTGCTGCTACTGTATCATCAACATTGGCTACTGTTACTGTGACTTCCTCAGGTGTTCTTTCTAATGTTACTCTTAAGATTAAATTGAATGGAAGGATAGTTGAGGCTCTGATGGACACAGGTAGCTCTGAGAATTTTGTGAGTGAATCACTTGTTACACGGTTAAATCTTTATGTGCACCCTGCATCTAGCATTGTCTCCATGGCTTCCACATCCTTGAGCACTAAGATACATGGTTACTGCTTGGTGCTTGTTGTATTGGCAGGCCATAACTATCACAGAGTTAGCCTGTCTATTCAAGGATGGTATATTGGGTCAGAGCTTTATGAATCAACATAAAAGTGTCAGCTTGAAATTTGAAGGAGACAGACCTCCGTTGAATGTGTGTGGGCTGGCAACTTTTACCATACCTCCTCCGACTTTCTTTGCAAATCTGACTGATGATTATAGGCCTATTGCTGTTAAGTCAAGAAAATACAGTGAACCTGATAAAAGATTCATCTCATCAGAAATTGAGAGGCTTCTCTCAGAAGGAATCATTGACCCTAACAATTCGCCTTGGAGAGTTCAAACTTTAGTCACAACTAGTGAGTGACAACAGAAAAGAATGGTTGTAGACTATTTGCGGACTATCAACCGATTTACGCTCCTGGATGCTTACCCTCTTACAAATTTGAACTGGTGAATAAAGTAGCTTAGTATTGATTCTTCAGCACCATCGACCTAAAGTATGCCTATCATCAAATTCCAATACGTAACGAGGACAAGCCATACACAGTTTTTTAAGCTTGTAATCAGCTGTACCTATTTACCTGGATCCCATTTGGGGTAACCAATGGTATTGCTTCTTTCCAACGGATAATGGACCAATTTATTGCTGACAGGGATCTAGCAGATACTGTTGTGTATCTTGATAATATTACTGTCTGTTGGAAAACTGAAGAGGAGCACGATACTAACCTAGGAAAGATTCATGGAGGCTGCTAAGCAGACAAATTTGACCTTTAATCTTGATAAGTGCTTGTTTTCAGTTTTATCTGTAGATTTCTTGGGTTATACTGTCTCTGATGGGAAGATTAAACCCAATTGAGAACATCTTCGATCATTACGGGACTTGCCCATTCCACATGATATTTCTTCATTACGTTGAGCTCTTGGTATGTTCTCACACTACTCACAGTGGATAGCAAACTACTCTGTTGTTCCTCTGATTCAAGCTAAAACGTTTCCGCTCTCTGAAGCTCCTAAGGAGGTATTCAAACGATTAAAAACTGAAATTGAGAACTCGGTAGTTTAATCCATTGATGAAACTATCCCATTTGTGGTAGAGACGGATGCATCTGAGCATGCTGTGGCAGCTACTCTGAATCAGTCACGAAGACCTGTGGCCTTCTTTTCTAGGACTCTTAGTCCTAGTCAAAGGAAACATTCTGTTATAGAAAGGAGGCATGTGCAATAGTAGAAGCACTTCACAAATGGCGTCACTATCTGACTGGGCATCATTTTACTTTTATTACCGATCAGAAGTCAGTGGCTTTTGTGTTGGACTTAAAACAATCAGGCAAAATAAAAAATGTCAAAATACAGGTGGAGAATTGAGCTTACCTGTTACAATTTTGACATTCAGTATCGGCCTGGCAAGGATAATATAAATGCTGATGCATTATCAAGGGTGTATTGCTCTGCTGTGGGTATAGAAACTTTATTGAATTTACACAATTCACTCTGCCACCCTGGTATAACATGAATGGCACATTTAGTTAGTATGCAAAACCTTTCATTTTCTGTGGAGGAGGTAAAAGGGGTAACTTCCTCATGTTCAGTTTGTGCTCAATGTAAGGCACAATTCTATCAACCTGAGTCATCTTATGATCAAAGCAACGGTTCCATTTGAAAGACTTAGTATTGATTTTAAAGGACCACTGCCATCCTCATCAAAGAATCCGTATCTGCTGACTGCTATTGACGAATTTTCTCGGTTCCCATTCGCATTTGCATGCCCTGATATGAGCTCACAGACTGTTATCAGATTTCTTAGGCAATTGTTTGCAATATTTGGTATGCCTGCATACATCCATTCTGATAGAGAAGCTTCCTTTATGTCACCAGATGTCATCCATTTTCTCAACAGCCGAGGGCTTCCTACTTGTCGTACTACTCCATATATCCCCAGGGCAATGGTCACTGTGAGCGGTACAATGGAGTGATCTGGAAATCCATTGCTCTTGCACTAAAATCAAAACATCTAACTGTTTCTCATTGGGAGCTTGTTTTAGAGGATGCCCTACATTCAATCCGTACTCTACTTTCAGTGGCTACAAATGCTACTCCACATGAGCACCTGTTTGCTTTTCAATGCCTGTCAACCTGCAGATACTCTCTCCCAACATGGCTTTCCTCCCCAGGACCTGTCCTAGTAAAATGTCATGTCAGAGAATCCAAGTATGACCCTATTGTTGAAGAGGAAGAACTCATAGAAGCAAATCCTCGGCATGCCCACATATGTTTCTCTAATGTCAGGGAAACTATTGTATCAACTCGACACCTGGCTCCAACACATGATGTTCAGAATATTACTCAGAAGACTGATAACTCTCAACACCTGGCTCCAGCAAATGATATTCAGATTGGTACTCAAAGGACTAATAATTTTCATTTTCCCACTGCTGAAAGTATAGATATTGTGAACAGACAAGTATGCAACAGTATTGAAAGACGTTGTGATGGAAAGGGCAAATTCACTGATTAAACAGGCACTTGATAAAGAGAAGACAGTGGTAATCTCAGGTATAAGCAAATCCCAGGAGCCAACATGGCAGGGGAGACTTGAAGAAACTATAGCTAGGGTTGTAGACTTGATAAGAATGCTTGGAGTAGTTTGTGGTCCTGAGGATATTGTAAACATTCACCAACTAGGCAAATATTCGAGAGAAGGAAAGCCGAGACCAACAAAAGTAACCTTTGAGAGAGGGGAAACATGTAGGGAAATATTGTTGAGAAAAAAATAGTCTAAAAGACCTTCAAGAATTCAAAGAATTGTTCATTAGACGATACAGAACACAAGAAGAGATGGGAAAGATCAAAAACTTGTTGCAAGAGGTAAGAAGGTTAAATGAGGAAAGAAATGAAGAAGAGAAGAAAAATTTTCATTTCAGAGTTCTTCCAGACGAAGGGGAGATAAAGAAGATAATGACAGAAGATCAGGGGATGGGGCCTCATTAAGATTGTTATACACAAATGCTGATGGATTAGCTGTTAAGGCAGTAGAATTAAAATATAGGATTCGCAACAGTAAGGCAGATATAGTAGCAATTACAGAGACAAAGTTGAGTGAGGACATAAACATTGTCACAGTTTTTCCTAAGGGCTTCAGAATATTAAGGGTTGAAAGATCTGAGAGGACTGGTGGAGGGATAGCACTGCTCATAAGTGAAAGGATTCAAGTCGAAGAAATAAACTTGGCTATAGAAAGTGAGTTCAAGGAATTTCTTGTTGCTCGCATAAATACTGGATCAGAGAGCATTATAATAGCTGTTGTATATAATCCACCAAGGAACAAGAATAGGCTAGAAGTTTATGAGGAAAGTCATATAGGTACTATTGAAGTCATAAACTCAGTTGTTACATGGCACGGGAGAGAAAAAGTAGGATTTTGATTATGGGAGATTTTAATCATAAAGAGATAGATTGGATAAATCTTGACCCACACAGTGGTGAGGACTCATTCAGGGCAAGATTCCTAGATTGCGTACAAGAGAATTTCCTACACCGATATGTAATGGAACCAACGAGGGCCAGGGGTGGGGATGAGCCATCACTACTTGATCTTTATTCACAGATAATGTGTTGGATATTGAAAAAATTGAGTATGAGCCACCAATTGGAAAAAGTGACCACTGTGTGTTGTTGATGGAGTATATCATTGAAGATATTCTGCCTGAGAATAGAGGCACTGAGGACATGAGGAGGAACTATCCGAAAGGAGATTACATTAAAATGAATGAGCATTTTGCAGTTATTGACTGGAGAACCTTATTTTACAACAAATCTGTACAAGAAATGTATGACATCTTTTGTTAGAAATATGGGAAGATAGTAGATTGCTGCCCCTGTCACCAAAGTAGGTGTAATTCATGCCAGAGAGAAATGGTTTGATAATGAGTGTAAAAGAGCTGGAAACAAGCAAATGTGATACCTATCTTCAAAAAGGGAAGGAGGGATACACCTCTGAACTATAGACCAGTTTCCTTGACCAGCATAGTTTGCAAAGTTATGGAGAAACTACTAAGGAAACATATCTCTCTTCACTTGGAATCCTTCAACTTTATGTCAGTGAGGCAACATGGCTTCAGAGAAGGTAGATCAACAGTAACAAACTTATTAGAATTTTATGATGAGGTAAGCCGAATCTTACAGGAAAGAGAGGGCTGGGCATAGCGCATATTCCTAGACTTCCAGAAAGCATTTGACACTGTTCCACATGGGAGACTTATTAGGAAGCTGCAAGCAATGGCTAGAATAGGTGGAAATGTCTTGGAATGGATAAAAACTTACTTAGAAGGAAGGGAACAGAGGGTTAGAGTAAGACACCCACAGTGTCTGAATGGAGAAGAGTTAGTAGTGGAGTTCCACAGGGTTCAGTTTTAGGGCCACTTTTGTTCCTTGTATATGTAAATGACATACCAGAGTCCGTAAATTCATTCATGAATATGTTTGCAGATGATGCAAAGATTTTGAAGAAAGTAGGAAATGAGAACAGTGGTAGAGAACTTCAGGAAGATCTAAATAGTCTGCAAGAGTGGTCAGAAAAGTGGCTAATGAAATTCAATACTTCAAAATGTAAGGTAATGAGAATGGGTACAAGTGCGAGAAGGCCCAAGCTTGACTACTCGGTGGTTGGAGTACAACTTCAAGAGACAGAAAATGAGAGAGATCTAGGAGTAAACATACTAGCAGATTTGTCTCCAGAAATACATATTAATGGCATAGTAAGGGCAGCATATGCATTCTTATCAAATGTAAGGGTAGCCTTCGGGCACATGGACAAGGAAATGTTCAGAAATATTTATGTAACCTATGTGAGGCCAAAACTCGAATATGCAGCCCCCTTTTGGAATCCGCACTTGAAAAAGCACATAGCTAAGCTTGAAAAAGTTCAAAGACATGCCACGAAACTTGTGCCAGAAAAACTCAATCCCTGTTATGATGAGAGGCTGAGGTAATTAGACTTACCATCACTCGAAGTTAGAAGATTGAGGGGGGGATATGGTAACAGTCTTTAAATTCCTTCATGGTTATGATAGAGTGGATAGAGATCGATATTTTGATATGGCTGGTTCTAGAACTAGAGGTCATAGTTTGAAGCTTCGTAAGAAAACTTGTTTGCAGGATGTAAGGAAATACTTTTTCAGTGTAAGAGTAGTTGATAATTGGAATTGGCTAAGCGAGGAGGTAGTTTATGCTATCTCAATCCATAGTTTTAAGGACAGGTACGATAAGTATCACTAAGTATAAAATGGAACTGATGAGGAGACGGGAAGATACGAGCTTTGGGCTCTTTCCCGTAAACACAATTAGGTAATCACAATTAGGTAATCACTACTGTAGGTTATTACAGTATGCAAATTTACAGCAGAGTTATCTCATTCGGACATATAGTCATCCAACTCAGAAACATAGTCCTCCAACCAGGCAGGTTATCGTCTTGTTTGCATGGGACGTATATCTGTTAAAATATGCACATCATCAAATGTACTATCTCCTCCACTATTCTGTCGGTCATCATTTGGTATCTTAACCCTATCCTCCTCATCTGATTCCTTAGACGAAGACTGAGGAATAATTACTTTCCTAACGTCGAGTATATATGACTTGGCATGCCATCTACAGACACATTGTATTTGGACAAGATACCAGTAATGTACCCTTTCTTCCATTTTGTTGTACATTGTGTATTTGGCAGTTTCGCCCTGACTTCCTCACCCATTCTCTCCAAAGAAGACTCGACTTTATCAATCTCTGGCTTAATCATTGGATGCCTCCATTCATATTTAAATATAACATTCTGTGGCGCCAACTTTTCATCCTGACCTGACCTAGGATTCATACTGTACCAGACCACTGCTTCTATTGGTGATAGGTGCCCCCTCTCAGCAATAGCTTTCACCGTACGGAGATGGGTCTCCACTATATCATTGCCCCCAGGCCGGTATGCAGCTCTAAACATTCCCACAGTATTCCAACTCTCCAGCACTTGCCTTAGTAATGATGAACTAAATGCTGTACTGTTAGCCATTAGAATCTCATCAACCAGGCTTCTTTCACAGAAAATTTCTTCCAACAATGATAAAATTTCTCTGGCATTTTCATTTCTGAGTTTCTTCCAAGACTGATAAATAAGGCACCTGTCTATAATGAGTGACATAATTGCTAAACGAGTCCAATTTTCTATAATACTAATCTCTCCTGCATGAAGGGTGGCTTGGGCTGGATCAGTGGATTGACCCCGTTGACAGCTCTGCACCACCTTTCTGACTTCTTCTTTGGCAATGGTAGGATCCACCTTATGGGCCAAATACAACGTCCTCTCCACACCCATATGATGCATGTTGTGCATTTGCCTCAAATCACTATCAGGAACCTTTGCCTTCAACCAGCTTTTCCATACACGTGTCAGCACTTCAGTCTTATTTTGTGATGATGAAACGAGGGCCACCTTCATTACTAGCTCAAATTCATTAATCAGATCCCTCAAGATTACCAAACGGCATTTTACCACTATCTCAGAAGCTTCCAAAGTGCGCACCCTTTTTTCCTCTGTAATAACAGTTTTCACCCAACCATGCACTGTTAATGAATCGGTTCTCATCTCTATTTTCTTCCATCCCCATTTCAATTTCAGATTAATACCTTTCAGTACCACCTCAAGTTCAGCCACGTTTATGTGACTATAATCGTCCTTCTTTTGGAGCCAAGCAGCATCTTCAACGACCTGAACATTAATTTCTAAAAGCACACCAATAGCTAAACTGCTAGCATCACACCATATTGTAACACATACACTTTCTCAATCACCTCCTTGATATTAGCAACTGCAGTACTGCCAACTGGAGTATCCCAAGTTGACCCCTCAGCACTCCTCTTAATGAAACTACAGGCAACCCTTAACCAGCCAGCAATGGGATAGTTGCCCACTACCTTCCCACATAGAGAGAACAGGCCTCTTCTCGTCAAATAATTTGAAATCTCTGGAACTTTGTTCCCCCGTTGGAACAACAAGTCACCATTAACACAAAGCAACTTAAATCCTAGAGCTGTACCATTCTCCAGTGATTCAGGGGGCTTTGTTAACAGTCCATACTCATTCAGATGCCTAATGAGCTCGTTAGCAGACAGCTCAGATTTATCAACAAGAATGTCATCAATGTAGGAGCTTGTGTATTTTTTAGTCTCATCATTTTTCTGTAGAACAAACTTTAAGATTTTTGACAGTATGCGCAGTGCACAGTTCAACCCAAAACCCAATCGTGTTAAAGAATAGGAGTTACCTCCATACTTTACCAACTAATATGACCACAATATCTTACTTTCATTTGTACATATGCAGATTTAAGGTCATCAATAGATACTGTTTCATTCATCTGTCTTCACTGCCTTAACTTTTCATCACATGCGTCTCTAACATTACCACCAGTATGACACTTCACATGAGAATAACTCGAAAATCTATTACTGGCCTCACCTTTATCTTTGTTGATTGCTCCACTGCCATCATAGGAATAATTCCATC
The DNA here is from genome assembly GCA_037179515.1 of Halocaridina rubra. Taxonomy (NCBI): domain Eukaryota; kingdom Metazoa; phylum Arthropoda; class Malacostraca; order Decapoda; family Atyidae; genus Halocaridina; species Halocaridina rubra. The sequence continues at coordinate 4,815 of JAXCGZ010007855.1, read as the reverse complement.
AGTTATATCTTTGTCCCAGGGAACTAAAATTCCCTCTTGTATCCACCTGTTGACTTCTTTGTCATACTCTTCATATTTCTTCCCTGTCAGTTTCATGCTATAGCAGCTAACCTTATTTGTAAGATTTCCTGTGTGATTATTTTTCCAAAATAATTCCACTGTCTAGTTTTTACCATCAAAAACAGCATGAAAGTCTTCATCATCGATCTCTAAATACAAAGCAAGAGCATCTCCCTTCAAATACAGTGGAATGAAAAAAGCCAAATCAGAAATCTTCTGCAATTTAGCCACCAACTGAACTTTCTTTTACCACAAAACCACATTTCCTTCACGGTGAATGGTCTAATCATCTCCGACGTGAATTTAGATGCCATGACTGCAGGTTATAGACTTGATAGCTTGTAGTTTTTGCATCGGCTGTCAAGAAATATCTTGAGGAAACATGTTTACCCTGTAAGTGTCTTCTAATAATGGACAATGCTCCTGTCCACCCTCCAGGCTTGGAAGATCTTGCTATCGAATGCGACTTCATAAAAGTCAAATTTCTGCCTTCAAAAACCACTCTTCTCCTCCAGCCCATGAACCAGCAAGTCATTTAAAAATTTAAGAAACTATACAAAGGGTCTTTTTGCCAGGTGTTTCCAGGTCACCAACGAGATGGATTTGACCCTGTGTGTATTCTGGAAAGACCACTTCAATATCCTCCACTGCATAGGCCTCATGGACAAGGCATGGAAGGAGGTTTCTTACCACACATTATAGTCCACCTGAAGGAAACTTTGGCCAGGTTGTGTTCATAGTCATAGATTAGTCACAGACTTTATTGCCAAATATTCAATATATATACAGGAATAAATATGTACTTCATATTCAGAGGCACTAGCCTGCTGAGCAAGAGCTCCTTGGCAGGCAGTTTAATATACATTGCACATAATTTAAAGTATGACGGCAATAGTTAACAAAAGCTCCAATATAGCAATCTCATACTTGTCTTGTAATAAAACAAAACAGTAGCCTGACCTTTACCTGGACATAATGATGCACCCATACTGTATTAATTATTATTCAACAGCTGCTTGATTTTGCCTAGTATATAAAAGCTGTTTGAGTTTCTTTTTAAATAAAGTTATGCCAGTTATTGTTTTTAAATTTTCTGGTAATGCATTCCAACATTTTGGGCCAAAACAGTGAATAGAAAATTTGTACAAGGTTGTTCTCGGCTGTGGACATACCAAATTTATATTGTAACCTCTGGTTCCATGGTTGTGTTGAATAAATCTAAATAATTTTGTTATGATTGTTATCATTAACATCACTATGTATAATAATAAGACAGAAATGTTGTATCAAGTAATTAAATTTAAGCAAGTTTAGCTCCTTGAATAAAGAGGAAGTTGAGTCATATTTTCCACTATATGTAATAGTTCTGATAATTTTTTTCTGAGTTACAAATACATCCCTTACAATTGACGGCCAAGTACAACCCCAGATGGACAAACAGTATATAATATGAGGATAACACAGGGAATAGTATATGCTTTTTAAGGCCTCATTTGTTATGTTATGACGAATTTTATACAAAATTCCACACATCTTGGACAGTTTTGAGCAGACAGACTGAATATGATATTTCCAACTTAAATTTTCATCAATAATTACTCCCAAAAATTTCTTACAAGCAACTCCTTTAACTTCATACCCATTCAAGTTCACCTGACCAATATTATGTACTACAGATCTACTTTGAAATAAGATATAGTCAGTTTTGGAAACATTTAGTTTTAATTTATTAGCAGAGACCAAGTTCGTAATTTTTTCTTGTTCACTATTTAAAACAGAATGCAGGTGGTCAAGGTTATTATCATACAAGAGAAGGTTGGTGTCATCTGCATAAAGCATATATTTGAAATTATTACTGGCATTGGAAATATCATTTATATGAACTAAAAATAACAGTGGGCCCAGTATTGATCCCTGTGGTACTCCCCTCTCAATAGTTTGCAACAAAGATGCTTTCCCATTACAATATACGGTTTGTTTTCTATTTTTCAGTAGCTCTTAAATAAATGTAATGGTGTTCCCCTAATACCCACACAATTTAGTTTTTCTATTAGTATATCATGGTCTAATGAGTTAAATGCTTTGGACAAGTCTAGGAAAACCCCTGCAACAAAGTTTTTGTTTTCCAAATTTTGATATACATCACTTGTAAAGTTAATTTTTGCTTTTTCAGTGGTCTTATTATTACAGAATCCGTATTGATTTTCAGATAATAGGTTGAACTTTCCAAGGAATTCTTTAAGTCTGTGAACAATCGCTTTTTCAAACACTTTACTTAAGGACGGTAAGATTGATATAGGTCTATAGTTATTTTAATCATCTTCATTGCCTGACTTAAATATAGGTATTACTTTAGCACTTTTTGGTTTGTCTGGAAAACATCCTTGCTGAAAACATAAATTGATTATGTGGGTAAGTGGGGTACCAATGTAATGGGCAGTGACCTGGAGTAGTTTTGATGGAATTTCATCATATCCCAACGCTGTACTTGGTTTTAAGGTTTTTATATATATAGTGACTTCCTACCTTGTTACAGGATACGAGTAAAACAAAAAGTCTGGTGGATTATTAAGAAACTGGCAGTGTGAGTTTTGTTGCACATTTTGTTGTTCCTGTGTTGGTTGTGCTATATTTAAGAAATGATCATTAAAGATATTAGCAGTGTGGTCATTATCATTTTTTATTTTAATTTCCTTTGAATGATTAAATTGTTTTTGTCCCATTAGGCTGTTTATTGTATTCCAGGTGGACTTGCTGTTTCCTTGTTCCTTCTTAAGCTTATCCTGAAAATATCCATTTTTTGCAGCTCGAAGTAGTGTTGCTAATTTGTTCTTGTAAGCTTTATATCTGGTTCCAAAAGACAAAGGCCATTTTGATGGAAGCCTTCCTAATCGGTGTTTTTCTTTGATATTATTTTTCAATCCCGCAGTTATATGTGGGCATCTGTTGTTTTTATTATTTGCAGTCAATTTTCTTAAAGGGAAGCAGTCTAGAGATTTATCTCTAAATGTACAGTGAAATTTAATTAAAGCTTCATTTGCGTTATTTAGGTCTATAATATGTTGCCATTTTTCATGTGATATATCTCTAGTAAATTTAGCTATGTTATCATCAGAGTAATATCTTTTTTCTACATATGCATCAAATTCATGATCTTCTTTTTTAAACTGGGAGTATACTGCAAAATTATCTGCTATGTCGGTGTACACTATGTACAGTGTTGCCTCACTTATCGCGGTAGTTCGGTTCCGGGACCCACCGCGAACCCGGAAATCTGCGAGGTAGAATCCGCCTATATGTACATAGATATTTTAATATATTTTTACGTTTGCACTGTATAAACCCTCCCTGCACTGTTAAAAAAACACCCTTTACATTATAAATAACAGCAAGCAAAGTAAATTTTTATGAAAGTGATAGATAAAATTACGGTGAATGAGGTGATAATGACGTGACATACATACTCATTTACAATTATTTTTTCATTTACGTACTGTATAAACCCTCCCTGCACTGTTAAAAAAACACCCTTTACATTATAAATAACAGCAGGCAACGTAAATTTTTATGAAAGTGATAGATAAAATTACGGTGAATGAGGTGATAATGACGTGACATACATACTCATTTACAATTATTTTTTCATTTACGTACTGTATAAACCCTCCCTGCACTGTTAAAAAAACACTAATGAAATTCAATACTTCAAAATGTAAGGTAATGAGAATGGGTACAAGTGCAAGAAGGCCCAAGCTTGACTACTCGGTGGCTGGAGTACAACTTCAAGAGACAGAAAATGAGAGACACCTAGGAGTAAACATACTGGCAGATTTGTCTCCAGAAATACATATAAATGGCATAGTAAGGGCAGCATATGCATTCTTATCAAATGTAAGGGTAGCCTTCAGGCACATGGACAAGGAAATGTTCAGAAATATTTATGTAACCTATGTGAGGCCAAAACTCGAATATGCAGCCCCCTTTTGGAATCCGCACTTGAAAAAGCACATAGCTAAGCTTGAAAAAGTTCAAAGACATGCCACGAAACTGGTGCCAGAAATACGCAATCTCGGTTATGATGAGAGGCTGAGGGAATTAGACTTACCATCACTCGAAGCTAGAAGAGTAAGGGGGGATATGGTGACAGTCTTTAAATTCCTTCATGGTTATGATAGAGTGGATAGGGATTGATATTTCGATATGGCTGGCTCTAGAACTAGAGGTCATAGTTTGAAGCTTGGTAAGAAAACTTCTTTGCAGGATGTAAGGAAATACTTTTTCAGTGTAAGAGTAGTTGATAATTGGAATTCGCTAAGCGAGGAGGTAGTTAATGCTATCTCAATCCATAGTTTTAAGGACAGGTATGATAAGTATCACTAAGTCTAAAATGGAACCGATGAGGAGACGGGAAGATACGAGCTTTGGGCTCTTTCCCGTAAACACAATTAGGTAATCACCCTTTACATTATAAATAACAGCAGGCAACGTAAATTTTTATGAAAGTGATAGATAAAATTACGGTGAATGAGGTGATAATGACGTGACATACATACTCATTTACAATTATTTTTTTCATTTACGTACTGTATAAACCCTCCCTGCACTGTTAAAAAAACACCCTTTACATTATAAATAACAGCAAGCAACGTAAATTTTTATGAAAGTGATAGATAAAATTACGGTGAATGAGGTGATAATGACGTGACATACATATCATTTACAATTATTTTTTCATTTACGTACTGTATAAACCCT